>JUFY01028667.1:0-90833 GCA_001855655.1 Leptopilina clavipes | reverse complement strand
ACTACTGCGCAGGTGTGACTACTAAATTGAACTAATGCGCAGGTACAATTATCATAATGTACTATTGCGCAGGTGTAACTAAAAAACGCACTACTGCACATAGCAAATACCAAATGAAAAATATATTTATTTTTTATTGTTATAATGTGTCTTCTGATATGGTTGTGTAGGTGTCATGAAGTTAAAGCAGATATGTTTATTATATTCGACACGACACGCCACCCTAAATAACCAATCGTGTCGTGTGTCATATTATTGTGACACGATACACGATTTGTTTAGTTAATTTTACACTAAAATTTTACTAATTACACTAAATTTTACACTAAAGCACTATAAATATAATATATATTAATATAATATATTATAGTATATATTATTATAATATACATATATAATATTATTTTAATATATAATTATATAGTGATTTAGTATAAAATTCATTGAAAAATTATCTTAGCGCGTCACTATGGAGTGCAGCATTAAATAGCGCAGCATTATAAAGTGCGGCACTATATAGCGCAGCATTATATAGCGCAGCATTATATAGCGCGGCGCTATATAGCGCGACACTATATAGCGCGACACTATATAGCGCGGCGCTATATAGTGCCGCGCTAACTCAGAGTCCCGTCCCTGGTAGATAGATGGTGTAAGGTGGTGTGTTTATCGGTTAATCCAGGTAAGACAGAAATTGTTATCTACACTAGACGCTATAAGTGGAAGGTTTAGAGCGTACTTAAGCTAAGGGGACAAGAGCTTCGATTTACAGAGCAGGCAAAGTATCTAGGAATAATTCTTGATAGTAAACTGCTCTAAAAAAAACACCTCGAGGAGAAGAGTAAGAAACTTACAGCAGCCCTTTGGCAATGTAGTAGAGCCATTGGTTGCAGCTGGGGTCTAAAACCAGATACACTGTTGTGGATCTGAAGCGATTCTGCTCCCTAGGTTGACCTATGCGTGTCTGGTCTGGTGGAATAGGGTCGAATTAAAAACATCGAGAACTCGATTGGAGAGTCTAAGGGGGACGGTTCTGAGGGACATCACGGGCGCAGTGCGTACAACGCTCACAACTGCCCTTGGTGCCCTCTTAGGGCTGGAACCCTTGCACCTCACAATTAAAGCAGTGGCAGCGAAAGCTGCCCTGAGACTAGGTGGCCTCTTCTCAACATGATTAGGGACAGAACTGTTCCTATATACCTCTTTGACAAAAAGTATAAAATCAGAATACCTACCAGAGAGGACTGGGACGATGGACTGACGACCATCCCAGAAAGTAGTGATGTCTGGTACACAGACGGATCGAAAAGGGAGAGTGGAGTTGGTGTAGAAGTCTACCAAGGAAATTCTCAAGTGGGCCATTCGTATAGGTTGGGGCCCTAGTTTAGATGGCGGACAAACTAGCTAAAAAAAAGCTAGGCAAACATTTATTGGGCCTGAGCCTGCAATTGGTGTTTCTGACAAATGTTTGGCCCTGGAATTTAAACAGTGGCTGACAACAGAGCATCAGAAGGGATGGCAGTCGACTAGGGGCTGTAACCAAGCTAAATCACTCATGGGAATCAATTTGAATCTCAAGAGATCAGCGGAATTCCGCATGCTTAATAGGAAAGAGGCGAAAATAATAAGAGGACTACTAACTGATCATAGGAATCGTACAAAAAATTATAGAAAATAGCTTAATTTTCAGGCGTGTAAAGTGGTATGAACCCTTAAGGTTTCATCGTTTTACGTTAAAATGAGCTTTGAGTTCTCCACCGTCTCGTATGTAAGATGTATGCGTAGAGTGTTAAGTGATGAGCACTCAGTCAGTCGATTTCGAGTCTTTGAACTCTTACCATTCGAAAAGATATTTGTCGGTCAGTAGTAGATATAGTAGAAAATAAATTATTAATCAAGACTAATAATTAATGTCAAATTTATTGGATCAGGGGATCCGATCCTTAATTACTAGAAATATTACTATCCATTTCCCACAACGCGAGTCATATATTTTTTGTCTATGACTGTGAGCACACATGAAAAGCACTATTAACTTTTCTTTTAATCCACGAGCATCAAGATATTTTAAGTGGCATCTGAACATCATTTCATGTTCTGTAAAAAGGAAACATTATTTCCTATTTGTGCCTGAATAAATTTTTGAATTTTCGACATATTTAATGTCCATTTCAAATAATTTATTCACAACCACGTATTTGAAACACGCCGCCGACATCTTGAATTCTACAAACACTGAACGACTGATGGCTAAATATTTCACCGCCTTCGATAGATAATTGCCTGGTTTTCTTGCATCTCGACGCGACTCATATCCTGTTACCTGAACAACAACTTCGGCACGACGCTGATTGCTGATTTCTTTCTGGTTTTTTGGTGAGAAAGTCAAATTTAAAAACGCTTTTGAATCGACGCATGGGCACAATAATTGAGCCCATGCAACAGGTATGTACTTTTCAATACCTGATATTTTCGTCATATTGCTTCCTTAAAACTGAAGAAACAAAAATTGTTCTCACTAAACAAGTTCCCAAGAGAATAATCGAAGAATTTGAGTGACATTATTAGAGAAAGGTAACATGATTATTATTAGAGAAATAACACATGATTAGTAGAAATATTACTATATATAAACCAACGACTGACTTTTTCTATCAAATTAGTTATTTTCAACTAATAATTTGCAAATTTAGAGAGAAGCAAAAAGAAATTTTTACGCGCATCTGAAATTAATTATGGATCAAAAATAAGGCTAACTGCGTAATTTAAAGTTTTAAACTGAAATTGGTGTGTGAAAATAAAATCTTGAGATTTAATTTAAGAAGAGGGTATATTTTATATTTTACTATATAAATATATGCGACTTTGAAGAAGACAATGAAAATGATAAATTAGGTGGCTGAATCGTAATGGTTTCCTTTAAAGAATTCATTACAATGTGATGAAGGAGTGTCTACTAATCGCTGCCATGAGAAATTATGAAAACTTTCGGAATATATGACAAACGAAACGTTTCGGTCAGTTCATAAAGGGCCGGCAAATGGGCGCCACTCTGATCCGACATACATGCAACTCACAAATTGCAGAAGCTGAGAAAAAGGATAATCCGAATCCCTTTTTTCTAATTTAGTCTAAATTCGAGATTAAAAATCCCTAAAGTTCCTGAGTCATCACGTTAGAGGAAAATTTAACGCAAAACATTTTCAAAAAAACATTGAAAATTTTTCTCCATTTTATTGTATAAACTGAGAAAAAAAAATCGACAAATTCTAAATAAAAAGTCTAAATAAAAATAAACGATTATTTCAAATATTTAACTTGTAACTTTAAAAAATAAAAATGCTATTCTTTTCCAGTGAAATAATCAAAAACTTTCACCCATTCTTCTTGGAATATAAAAATTAAATTTCCCAGAAAAATCAAAATCCTCGAGTTCTAAAATTTTTGACAACTTTATTAACTCGCTATTGTATTCGGAAAATTGTCTTTTGCCTATGAGAAATCGCGTGAAATAAAGGAAAGAAATTTTCAGGTTTAACTGTTTGTTCCAAAAAAAAAAGAAATTTTGAAAGGGTTCCGAGAATGATCAATCATCGCTTGTCTCTAGTTTTTTGAGGGTATATATATAATAAAATGTTCCCTGGGGAGTGAGGATTTTACCAACTGTGACTCTGAAAATGGCACATCAACAACAAGATGAGATATATATATTTATATATATAGATTCTGTCGAAAGGCGTATTCCTTGTTTAAAGAGGTTGCATTCTCTAAAAAATTTAATAGGAAAATCATATTTGAAGTTTTAGAAGAGATGTGTGCACGTGCCAGCCACGCTTCGAGAAAATGACAGTTGGCTAGCGAGCTGACCATTTCAGTTAGTTTACATTTTATGCTGTTCAGTTTTGTTTCTAATTTAGTCTATAGAGAGAATTTTCTTATTTTCCTATTCGTATATATACATATATATCATTCCAGATATCACGATTATGGGATGCTATAAACATGTCTTCTCTACTATTTTTCTATAATATAATATTAACCCAATAAGCCCTGGAGCTTATTGAGCTATATGCAATTACATAAAAGATGTCAAAATTCTCGCAAAGGTCAGAGAAAGTATTATTTTATATCGCATCGACAATTTAGACTCATAAATGTCGTTCTATGCTGATAATGGGACTATATTGCGTATATTACCTATTTGTGTGATGAGAAGCGGGTGGATTCAGTGAGAAGCTCATTTGTATAATCAAGCGGTGAGCATCTGTGCGATCCAGCAGGTGCCTAAAGACTTTTATCGCTGTCCCGTGTTATACGGCTTCCTGTCCCCATCTGGACCAAAATTCACCAAATTATGATCAAACTTCTTACCTGAAAAAGACAAAAAAAAACTTTTATTGTATATACATTATATCATTAAAGAGACAAATCTTGATTTAGAAGCAAAAAATTGGTCCACAATTTTTTAACAATGTTTTAATGTTTTTTTAATGTTTTTTAATGTTTTTTAATGTTTTTTAAATGTTTTTTTTTAATATTTTTAAAAATATTTTTTAAAATATTTTTTTAAATATTTTTAAAAATATTTTTTTCTTAATGTTTTTAATAATTAAATGAAATTTGCGAAAGAAATTCTTGTCATTTACAAAGTGAGCTGTCAAGTACTGAAACATTTTTATAACCACCGAGCAGTCATATCCATTTCACGGGTCGCATTATAAGTCACGCTGTGGACATTAAAAGCAGGCAGACAGATATTGAGGAAGAGGCGTAACGCTCATTACGGACAACCGTTCTTTTCTCAGTCACAAATCAAATAAAACTTTACTCGTATGTCCTGCGTAACCGTCAGGGCATCAAAAGCGAAGTACTTCGCACGCAATAATTTTAACCTGGACCTTTAAATATACATGGACGCAGGCACATTAGTGCGCTAAGGCCTTCTTTCTTTCTCTCCTTCCAGCAAAAAATTGAAATCCTATTTTTTTCACTCATGGTTTCAAAACAGGCAAATACTGTAGCCTTTCTGAATTTTATATACTATTTTCAAATACTAATGAATTTTCAATAATCAAATAATCTTTAAAAAATAAATCCTTGGTTTTTACAGAACCATAAGATTCAAACAACATCTGTTTTTTGGATGAGATCTTATAGAGAACGCGTGTTCATAATAAAAATGCTATTATAAACACATGTCCGTTAAAAAAAGCATCTTTCAATCATGAATATATAGTTTTTCTAATGGAAAAATTATTAATTTTCTCTACGCTTTTTATATACCATATACAACGAAATTCAAGTATCATCTTGAATTTGAGACGTCGTGTGTACAACAAATTGTATAATTGAGTAAATGTTCACGCCTAATGGGGTAATGATAGTGTTAGGAAACCACTTTGATGATATACACGTATACATTTGAAGTAAAACAATTAAGTGTACCTAAATTCTTTCCTATTCCAGGATTAAACACCAGAAAACAATATGTATAATTACCATCAGAGGGAGAAAGAATAACAGCGGGTGGTCCACGTCTGTGGTCTCATGTCTAAAAATTGTTCCTATGTATTTTTTTCACTTCTTCAAAACAATATTATTATTTAATTTTTATATTAAAAGTCTAAATATATTATTTTTAATATATAAAAAAAATGTTTCAGCATTCGAAAATGCTGAAACGTTTCTTTCCCATCAACAGCGGTTTAGAATACACGTTTTGGATTTCGGAGACTTTTGGAATAGAAAGCGCGTTTATAAAACATACATATTTTGATATGTTGCAAATAGAGGGAACATGCAGAGAAGAATATTATCCCGTCAGAGGTTGAAGCGGCTCATTCCTATGTCCGCCCACGTTCACAGCTTGTTACAGATGAGGGTGAGACTGTGACCCTGACAACATTTTACCACCTTTAGCGTTATAACGTAATCCCATAATTGCTAACCGAGCGATGGTTGTCATAACCTTAACTGGACTGGATACGATTCTTATCCTCTTTTTTTTGTGACAGCGCCGCCTTGTAAACGATCTAAACGAGTTGTTTGTCAGAGTAGAGCAATCGTATTTCGCGCCATATTAACACTTTCAAAATCTTATTCATAGGAGTCACTCGCAAGTACCCCTTCTCCGTAAGTGAATATTTTATTCTCATTTTATTTAATTTATATTATATTTATCTAATTATATATTTATCAAACACATTTTTACCCAGAAAACCTAAAGGGAGCAAAACGTTGCAAAATAATACTGCTTCCTTGGATCATATTCTACAAATTGATCCAAAAAGCGCATCATTTTGCAACGTTTGGCTCCCTTTAGGTTTTCTGTGTTCCAAAAAATTTTTCTCAATGTAAAAATACACAAGATAATTGAACCCGATTTTTAAAAATATAAAACAAACGCCCGAGGTCTCATGGGAATTATATTGGTCACGTGGCACTTGCAAACTATTATTCGGGAATTATTACATCACGTGTGTTACGGAAACATTTCCTTGAAATAAAAAAGCAATGAGCAGAAAAGATGTTTGTCTTGTTGTTAAATGAATAATGCAAAAATTTAAAAATAACGTAAATAGCGAGATTTAGGCGAATTTTTCTATATATCCGCTAATTCAGATATATATGGCGGTCCAGAGGAAAGATGCTCGTAAATTTGCACGGTTCAAGGTCCGACTGTGTCCGAAACGAAGCGACTCCTCCCCTTTGTTGGTTTATAAGCGCTTAATTCGGTAATCAAATAACGCAAAGACTGATTCGATCTTGCAGCTCCATATAATTAAAGGGGATATAATAACAACCTCCTTCCGACAGCATTAACTTAATTGCTTTATTAGATTAGGCGACCTAAAATTTGGGTTCGCGCACACAAAGATCAAATCTTTTGTATGTTATTAATATATGCCAGTATCACAATTTCCATGTTACATCCAGACAAAAAAATTATTCATTATTTCCCATATGTACTATTCTGAAAATGAGAATATATAACTCCAAGGGACAAAGGCAAGTTCTATAGATCTTACAAAACAGAATTTTTCGTAATTAAGGGATAACCAATATTAACACTGATGATCCATATATTTTTCTCCGTTCAAATTTTATGACAAGAGAAACATTTTTACAGTTAACAGGAAATATAAAACGGATATGTTGCAGAAAATTATAAGTTTGTCTCTCGACTATATGAGCCAATGGAGATATCGACGTGTTCTATTGTCTAAAATTCAATCTAAAGACCTACTCAGCAGTTTTACGATGAGAGCCGCATTGAAACATTTATGGAGAACGGAAACCACATATGTATTTTTATAAATATACAAACTTCCGAATAGAATTATTGCAGTACGCAAGAATAACATACATTAGTTTCTGCATAACTATATAATTAAACCGAATAGGGAAAAACAAAAAATAGATCCAAGTATATAGACATAAGAATTTTTAAATAATAGATTATCGCTAGTGTTTTAAAATATAAATTTATCGTTATTTAAGACCTGATTAATAAAGTTAAGAATAGCGCCTTTAGAAACTAGAATTACAGATGAGCTAATTGGACGGATGGACATCATTTATACCATCAGAGCGATATATTTTTCCAAAGAGTTTAGATATAATAGCCTTATGAAGACATAATTCGTGCTGGCAACTGCAGCAAAAGGGTTTTTATTCATTGAAAAAAGTTAAGCCAATCCAGTCAATGAAAGGATTATTAGATACCTTTTAAATCAAAACTGATGCGATAGACTATAAGAGATAACCGATTGCATTTTTTTCTTCTCGCATAATTTTAATGGTGTTGAAATGTCTTCTTTAAAATACTAAAATGGAACTAAAAGATCAAAAGTACTTAAATATATATAAGAATGTAAAAATCCGATTTGATATTATAACAAGCAGGATTTCTCATGATTTCTAAATCCTTCAGTAAAGCTCTTAAGTCTACTTTATTAGTGATTATCATAAAAATTGTACAATCACTAATAACTCAATGTATTATCAAAAGAATTTAAAATCGAGAATTCAAAAAGATAATTTATATATTGTTTAGAATATTTAACACCTGATCCCAATTATTCTATTCCTTATAAGCGGAATTATTAAACAAAAAGTATATATATAAAGCATCAGGGGCAACATGTGCGCGCAAGGAAAGGAAAAAAATGACTTTAATGCTGAAGTTTAGATTCAATAAGCACATAGACAAATTAACATTTTTATTGAAATATCGTTCGGCAGAAAGGTTCTCGAAAATCACGGAAAATAAGTAGTTATTTACTTCTCGGGAAGATATTGCGGTCACATGTGTACAATTGCCGTATAAATTAGAATAAATTTCAGATCAATTGTGTCCTACCAGTAATAACTTATTTTCCACGTCAGGTGTGTGTTTCAAAAATTTAAAAATGCGAATTCGCGCGATTATATATATTGTTCGAACAAAAGATTTTAGAAGCACACGCAAAAGTGTTCTTTTTAAGAAGAGGTATGGTGTGGAGACAAAACGATTATTAAACCCCCGGTTGCCATTGTTCACTCAAAATTCAACTCAGTTATAGATTGCGTGTTTTGCTGTATGGCAAATCTCTACTAATCGGCGTTGAATAAAAGAAATCGACAAAGCTAAAAGAAATAGTAAAAAAGTGTAGAAAAGGGTAATGCATACAACTTGAATGGCTTCCATTCTATAACTAAAAATATTCGACATGCAAGAGTCGCATATACGAAATGTTCCAATTGTCGCGTGAAAGCAAGAGGTTTTTTTTATATTCCTATTATGACGTGAGACATGACTAGAAACAACACTCACACAAGAAGACCCTATCGATTTTTGAATGATCCGATATTTTGCATGTATTCCCCTTTAACTGACAGCGTGTTATTTCACCAACAAATAATACGCATAGCCTATTGTGAATCAGTGAGTGCACTCAAAATTTTTAGGGCCAAGCTTAAATGCTTTTAAATACGTGCGAAGAATTCACCGACTGAAGAGGAGGCCAAGAACCCATATAGCCCATGGCATATGATCCCCTCAGCTCGACCAATCTCAACAACTACCTGCTAAATTACAATGACGAGTTGACGATCGTTTAGAGAGAACTTCACCCAGTGCCAATTACTAAGCGGAAACTTAGCCCCAACCGTTAAACCTTTAATTGTCCGATCTTGTTCCTTATCTATATATAAACACTCCTTTAGCATGAATGATGAAATAACACACGGAAAATAATCAAACAAGTGCTACATATTCCGAAAAGCTAATACTGGTCCACTATTTTTATATAAAAATAGTAGAGATTCTTTGCTGTAAATCCGTATCATTTGGACCTTGGTTTGCCACCTCACAAAACCTATAAGATAATTTGACCATCTCTGATAAAATTTCTATTTGTTTGTAGCATTGATGATTTTTTGGTTTTGTCTTTGATGTTACAGGAAGCTGATATAGTGATCAAAGTGAAATGTTTTGTTTTATACATTATTTTGAAGTTTTAACATACAGTCTTTTATAAAGTATTAGATCTTAATACTTGTGAGAGGCGACTAAGTGTAAAGCTATCGTGTTCCATTGTTGATCTTCCTCTCGTGTAATTTGTATGAAATTGTCGAGTGTGCCTGGAACAATGATATTTACACTCAAACGTATTTCGAGTATCATTGAGTATATCCAAGAGCGGTTCCCACTCGAATCTCCGATGCACTTGAGAGTTGGACATGGACCATGCGGACGAAAGAGAGCTTCCCTTTAGTTCCCATGATTCCCTGGAGCTAAACTACCAATACAGACGAGTTCTACACGTACATGTGCACGTATACCTGTCTGAATAATCGTAATTATCTCCCATAGCCACACGGGTCCTATATAATACCGACTTCTTCTCTTCCACTACAACAACAACAACAAAAAGAAGGCACCATCTCACGTGAAGCGTGAACTCTCGCTTTGATGACAGTACATTTTCATCGTAATTATGATTGCCTTCATAATCGCAATCACAGAATATAATACCAAATTACAACCAAAGTGCGCATTTCCTTTTTTGTCCACGAAAGCATTTAACATACTTGCCACTAATGAATTGAACATTATTCATCACTATATGTAACATTATGTATCTATCATTTAATTTCTTAGAAATTCAGATTTCTCATCCAATTTTATAATTGAGAAAGATGACAACATATAAGTCAAATCGCACAGCTTTTTCTTCTTTCGGAATTAATGAAGCTGCTTCCGCTTAGAATTTAGTTTTTTCTCCTCTAAAATTTCTATTCACGTATATTCTTGTACATATTCCAAACTATATGATGATTAGGGTAAAGGAAATGCATCAGGTATATGAGAGTTACAAATGTGGGTTGACATATTTTTTTTTGGAAAAATTTTTATAATTGTATCCAATTCCTGGGAATTGTTATCTGGTTTATCTCATCCAATTTTCAAGGAGTGTAAACAAGTGTTCTGATACGAATCACATATTGAAAAATCTGCTGTAATTAATTCATTCATTTGTCGCGGATATGTTGAAAATGAAGACGACACGACACTAATTTTAAATTCCAGTTCTTTTAAAATAAGACAAAAATATAGTGGGAGCAATTAATAATCGAAAAATACCGAAAAGGAGAGGATCAGAAGGCATTAGATAGTCATTTATCATGCCCTAGGTTTTGTCGGACTCTCACAATAGTCAGCAAGAAAAAGGAAGATTTTTCTGGTAACCGATCTACCTTTTTAAAAGGAACACGCTAAGGACTAATGAATAATTTGTTTCTCCTTTTAATTCATTCATACAATCGCAGAAGAATTTTAATAAAGGAAATATAAAAATCGTCATTAATAATTAATAAAAAAACATTAGCAAAAATATAACCATCACATATAGTCGCCAACGGAATACAGAAACAAAAGAGACTAAATGTTTCATAATGAAACGAAATGCAGAATAAAGGAGAATTAAACGAACATTTAATTGTAACTACAACAATGAGACAACGAAAAAACTTATTTTTTTTACAGTAGTTATGTGAATCTGTCAAAATTACGTTCCTTTCAAAATAATATGCGCAGTCTATATTTAACGAAGAATTCAAAATGACCGCTTTAATCCTGGGTGGGAAAATTGGAAAAGATCTTTTTTTTCCAGAAGCGATAGGTCAAAACAATTGCTACTGAAAATTATAAAGAATGATTACTAGAGAATTAGTAAAAATTTTGTTTGCAAAATTTAAATTAATTGTGTGAAAATATTCTTTCTAGAAAACTTGAATTCCAACAAGAGGAAAAAGAAATTTAACTTTTAAGATTGTCCATGCTACTGATTCATGGTTAAAGGGAATTTAATCCGAAATTCTATAAGCATTCAAGAGATTATAATATTTGCATGAATATAGATTTTGATGAATCAAATAAACGAAAACGACCATAATAAATTATTGCTTAATAAGATATTAATGTTTTCTGCAAGCATCTTTACTAACTATAAAAAGAGTTTTGATATTTAAAAAATATAATAATGTAAAAGAACAATTTTTACATAAAATATACTATTTATAAGAATAATTATTACTCAATAATTACATACTTATCACTGCAAATAGAGAGGTAAAAATAATAGTTTAAGTAATCTTGAATTTTATAAAAACACAGTCACAGTAATTTTCTCGTTTCTATTACCTTACAATTATCTAATTAGCCCTAAATTAACAAAATTATTTCTAATGATTGTAAAAACACTGGCAATATTCTTTCAATTTTACTTATACTGATTCGTTTTAAGTGCAGACCGCACCTCTGAGAACCTATAATAAGCAATTAACTATAATGTCTTTTCGCCACTTTTCACATTGGAAAATGAAAGGAAGGACTTTTCAAACCTAAAATTCTCACCGAATCGCGTAATAACTTACAGGTACAAATCCTGTGATCCTCCCAAAACAAAAGCCTCAATCGAGATGAGAGTGTCGAAAAGTCGAAAATTCTTAACGCCTCCACTAGCAAAGGTGGTGTAAAATTTTTAATAAAGTTCACACTTTAAGAAGAAGAAGAAGAAAAAATTTACCCCAAATATAACGATACACATTGTATATATAAAATTGAGGGTGTGTCCAAGATTAATAAATAAAAAAGTAATGTGCAAAATACATCGATATAGAGAATGAAAAAAGGGAGAAAGAAGGGATTTTCCCTAGATATAGTGGGAGGACCGTTTCAAATCGTAGCGCCATATATTTAATTTTTTTTCTCAACGTGGGCGATCTTTTCGTTTTGTCTTCCAAAGAATCCTCATTATGAGAAATCAAAATTTCAGATATATATAACTTTCTTCATTATTGCCGGCACGTATTTTAAGGGGTGGAAACGGTTATTGTTTCAATAATGTGATGGAGAAAAGATATATGTTTTTTCGAAAGAAAGAAGACAAAAAAAAACGTGAAATTGAATCACCATTTTATAGAAATAAAGAGAAAGTCACAAATAAGAAAAAGTGCGTGAGCAAAGAAATTATTTGAGTGATGTTATTGTTATTGCATTTTACCACTATTTTCAAAAAAGAATTTTTTAAAGAATGTGAAAATGAACGAATAAATTTTTACACGGGCCTGCCCATTGGACATTAAGAACAAATTTTTATCTAAACTTAAAACACTATTTTAAATAATGACGAAACATGTAAAATTTGTATTTATAGGTAATTAAATTACCTCAAGGAAAAAAGTTTCTATTAGTTAACTAATTTTTCATGTTAATTTCAATGTAATTTGTATTACAAACATATTAAATTTAATATTATTATTTTGTTTGTTTTACATAAATAGGAAATTAATATTAAATGTTATTATCTCATAAAGATTCTTTATACCTATAAATACGGTCGTTAAAATTTTTCCGAAATTAAAAAAAAAATGATTAAGACGCAACTCTCTAAATCTGAATTAGTTTAAAATAAATAATTGTTAGTAAACCTTTGGCTAACTTTTTGTGTTAGAAATTAGTAAAAAAAAAAATAATTGTAATTATTAGTAACCTTACTAACAACACTGAAAAAAATTTATTTAATTCTAATAATGAATTCGTTGACTATTATCATTTATCAAATAAATATTTACTTGTATCAAATAAATTTTATTTAAGTCAACTAAATCGTATTTGATTCAAATACAGAAATTATTGATTCAATTACAGTTTATTTGATTGAAATAAAAATTATTTGGTTCAATTAAATATTTATTTGATAATAGTCAATTAACTAATTATTTGAATCAAATCAATTTTTTTTCAGTGTATAATTATCAATTAAAAAATTCCTAAGGACAACTCTCTAAATCTGAATTTATAGTTAAAAATAAATAATTGTTAGTAAACTCTTGATTGAGTTTTCTGCTTTAGCAATTAGTAAAAAATATAACTACAACTATTAGTAAAAAAACTGGCTAATTTCTAGTAGAAAAATAACAAAAAAAATTGTCAAATTTAACTATAAATTTGAATTAGTTACCACAGAAATTTTAACAAAACCTGAAAGTAAATTTAACCAATAATTAGTTATTTTTAACTAAATGATTAAATCTCTATTCAAAATGATTAAATCTCTATTTGAATCAGTGACCGACTTTTTCTCTATCAAAATTTTCTATTTTTGACTAATTCGCAAGAGAGATGGCTAATATAATTAATTTAAATTCATCAATAAGTAATAGAAAATGTTATTGATTTCTTTCGTTGAAAAAGTACAAAAACTGTTTGCACAAAAAATCTATATAATTATTATTTCAAGCAAGTTGAGAATATATGTTTGAAATTTGAGAACCAAATATTATTATCGCAAATATTTGAGAAGTTGCAGTGAAGGGTCATTATTAGTAAAGAAACGGCCATGGGCTACGATGTAAACGCAGTTCGGATTAATGGTATATTAATGCATGTTTCTAAAGTCCCTATTATATTTTACCGGTACTGCGTAGGCGACGAGTTCATCGGAGGGGGGAGGGGATCGTTTCTGCTATTATGCCACCCCTATTCTACTTTATACATGAATTATGGCAACAATGCTTTCTTGTTATCAAATCATAAATGAAAGGGATTTGTATCTCGCCTTCTGATTAGATTTTTACCCCGAGATATAAAAAATACTCTCAATAAATTTGAATTAATTAGTGTAAAATTTCTACAATATATACTAATTTAACTATAATTTTCAATCAATTCAAAAGGGACTAAAATTATTATAAAAGCGTTACACCCAGAAAAATGTTTTATTTGTACCAAATATAATTTATTTCAGTTAAATAAAAGTATATTTCTCGCAGAACCTACTAAACTATTTTTTTGAACCAAACAACATTTTTTTGAACCAAACAACATTTATTTGAAGCAAACATTTACTTGAAGCAAACATTTATTTGAAGCAAATAACATTTATTTGAAACAAATAAAATTTATTCGAAACAAATAAATAGTTTAATAGACACTAAGTCAAATATATCTTTTTCTAGGTGTAAATTTTTAACTGTAGAGCAAATAATTCTGCTAAATTAGCAATAATTGGAAAAGTATAAAATTTTTACACTGGAGAGTATAAAAAAAATGTTAACGAAAAATTTTTGATTAAAAAATTTAATAATATATATGAAAGACTGTAATCTATAATCTATAATTTGGAATTAATAGTTTTGTGCGAGATTGTCGGTATTTCCTTTGATGAAACATTTCTTTTTCTGAAATTTTATAGGAAAAAGGTGGATTTATAAGAAACGTGATCATTTTGTGGACAAATAATTTGCTATGAAAATTAGCTTAAATAAGGTCAAAACATATATTGAAAGGGCATGACTAATAATTATATTATTTTTCTAATAGAAGGTGGCGGTGATCGACCTTCGAAAGATATGTTCTTTGATTTCCTGACAGTTATGGATGCTTTCAGGAAGTTGCCTTCGAAAACGGTTATATTCAGAAAAATTAAATACGACCCTAGAATTTCGAATCACGTTTCGATATTTTTCTTTAAAAAAAAACCCCCGTAGAATTTAAACTTTCTAAATTCAATTTTTGTATTTTTCGTGTACTGTATATCGCAATAAATTGATTTCATTAAAATTCTGCTCATTTTCTATACATATGAAAATGAACATATTAATATTATTAACACTGCATGAAAAAATTGCATATCATATTTGTTTGGTGAAAATATATGTCGAATGACAATAATTTGCATTACATTCTAAATGAAAAGTAATTGAGGAGTAATTACAAGTAGGGAAAAAAATTACAAAATTACAATAATTAATTTGAAACACCTTTCAACTCCTCCTATAGATATATGAAGGATCTTCCACCAAACAAATGATCTAGGCGACACAGGAAGTCTTTTAGAAAATAATATACATTATATAATGACGATGACGATGACGACCCTTGGAAAAATAAAATGAGAGAAAAAATGTCGGCGCAATTTTCTCAAAAGAAACCGATACGTATTCGATTTTAGAGAAACCAAGTCCCTAGGAAAAAGGTTTGTGGCTTATATGTTACGCTTGAAAAATTAAATTTACCAAGCTTGATTTTTGTATCATTAATAAATAAATTATAATATTCGATTCGAACCCTCATTATATTACAAAATTGATTTCTCTCATTTTTTCTTCTTCTTCTTCTAATTTTTAACTTTCGATATATCAACAAAAATGCTTTTATTCCCCAATCGATTCCGCAAACACTACAGGATACAGAAAAATAAGAAAGAACCAAACAATTGGTCCTTTGGGGAAACAATTGTGAGTATTGAATTCGGCTTATATGCGGTCCAATAATAAGCGAACAAGGGGAAAGTCACGGATTATTCGGCGCCCTCCTGCGCAACAAAATACTTGTTCTCGTTTATAAAAAATTTATTCCATTTTATTATTGTTATTCAGAAAAATATTTTCCATATAAAACAATTGGGCAAATATTTAAAAATTAATTTTAAACTTTTTTTTAATTCAAATTCAGTTAAATAAAAATTCAGTCTCAACCTACCAACCTATTTATTAGTTTCAAATAAATTTAATTTAATTCAAAGATACGAAAATTTATTCGCGCCAATATTTTATTTTTACCAAATAAAATTTTTATCTGAAACAAATAAATAATGAGACAAATTGTATACTTTTGTTTAATTCAAATATGTAAAATAAATTATATATTTGATTCAAGTAAAACATTTGTCTAGGTGTAGAATAATATTCAAATAGCTGTATAATAGAATTGCAGGATAAATAAGTGGAGAACAAAACAAACATTAAAAAAATTATATAAAAATAAAAAAATTCCTATAGAGAACTCACAATCAGTCTTTATATATTTTATGAAAGGTCAATTTTCTCATTTCTAATGAAATAGAACGTTTCCGTTACACTTACAAAAGTATAGGTGTTCCCTGAATATATCCCTTCGCATGCTTAATTGTTGATCAAGGCAGGAAAGGGTGGGAAGTAAAAAAAAAAGGGCACGGAGGGGAATATTGTTCACCCTGTGGTTTTGCATTTGAGCGCACGTGTCTGTGGTTTCGGTTACGCCACACTATCTTATAAATATACCGATAATACAAGAAACAGTGATCGTTTTCCTCAAACGATTATCGCTGCCTAGTTATATGCCTTTGTGGGTTCTATGGCGTGTCTAATTAATAGATATTCGGCTTTTTCGGCGGTCTTCTTTGATAATTTTGCACGTAAGCAATTTCTAAACTAAATGTGAAATCAAACATAAAATGGATCAATTTTAATTTTCTTCTTTTTTCTTCAGAAAAATAGAATATCATTGTTTTCAATGTATTCTTTTCATTTCAGTTTTGCAACATTGTTCGTGTTTCGTATTATATGTATATATACTTGTTTTTTCTTTACAAAAACATCTTTCAATATTTTGTTATGAGTGATGTTCTTTTTTTTGATTCCTTTGGAATATTATATCTATTGAGACTAACGAGAAGCAATATAACAAGGATTATGAGCCTTTTTTCCTTCAAGAAAAGAGTGAAATAGCCCATTGAATAAGGTTTTCTATTTGAAACCTTAAAATATTTACACGCACTGAAAAAGAAATTTATTTGATTCAAATAACCGATTATCTGTCTATTATCAAATAAATATTTATAGTACTTAAACCAAATAATTTTTATTTCTATGTCAAATAAACTGTAAAAGTGGAATAATAATTTCTGTATTTAAATCAAATTTGGTTGACTAAAATAAAATTTATTTTTTACAAATAAATATTTATTTGCCAATAGTCTAGTAATCAATTATTTAAATTAAATAAATTTTTTTCAGTGCAGTCTACACCCAGAGAAATCTTATTTGAATCAAATAAAAGTATTATATATTTGTCTCAGAGGTTAACTTTCGTTTCAAATAAAATATTTTTTGCCGCAAGTAAAATTTTTCTTTGAAGTAAATAAAATTTATTTGGCTACATAACCGAATAAATTTATTTGAAACAAATAAATAGATAGACTTTGAGATAAATATATTTTTCTGAGTCTATTGTTACTTAATTAGATTGACATTTTAAACAAGGCATTTAAAGGGGTAATATTGTTAATAACCGATTCGATTCAAATTATTTTCTCGATGAGTGTAATTAAAGCGTATATAATTTTCGCGAATGAGAATGTAAATTGAGAGGGAAAAGAATTCTTTTAGCGGAACAATTAAAAAAGTCTTATTCTTTTCTCTTTTGAGCTCAATTATTCGATTCCCGCGCGCATCAGTCTCTCTCGCGATCGAAACATAAAAAATATATATAAGTGTGTGTATCTCGCTTTCGATGTCTATTAAAATCGAGGCTAGGATGAGATGCGTGTACACAGAAAAATTACACGGTACGAAACCGAAATGGCGCCCCACATTCTGACGCTTGCCGAATTTCTGACCGCTTGACCCTTCGGTTCCCAATAATTATCCACTTAAATCGAAAGTCGTGCGAGTGCAATTATTTGTGGGGGTGTGAGGGTTAATTTGATAATTGCATTATTCCGTTGTAACTAAATACCACCTTTCTGCAAATGCAAATCCCGCTATATCGGTGTTCGGCGCGAGAATGATATGAGGGGGTGGGACCAAGAGAGGGAGGGGGGGGGGAAAAAGAATGCGCGACGATTAACCCGATCCCGAGCTGCATTTACAAAGATCGCACCCGCGCGCTTTTAACTCCAAAAATAAGAAGAATGCAGGTCCCAAAAATGCTTCCTACACCTGCACTCCTTCGTCTCACGAAGAGACAAGATATAAAAAAAAGAAGAGAAAGAGAGAGAGAGAGAGACTTTCTTGAATATATTCTATAGACACAATAAATCTGACAGGAATTCGTGCTTCGCAGCTACTTCAGAGACTTCTGAAGAAAACCCATATACAATTCATGTAAACACGCATCGACTTATTCGGATTTCTATTTCTATTGTTACAATCAGAAAGTTTTGTTAAATAATAAAGGAATTAAATTTTCTGCGTGCAACATACATCAAAGATACAATGAACCTTGTCAATAAATTTTGAGGTTGTTTAACACACAATAAAAAGAAAATTCCATTCTTGATAAATATAAATCCGAGATAAATCTCAAATATATGTCTCGAAAATTAAGGAGTTTTAACCGCAGTATAATTTTAAACTAAAATTTTGCTTTATTACCAAATATAATAAATTTTTAAAAATTCAGTTGTGTATTTTTCGAAAAAAATTATTTTCAGCAAAAATTTGTTGTCAAATAAATAATTATTTAACATTTTATGTGTATTTTGTTTCACTGTTAATGAACAATAATTGTAATTTTTATCGGCAATTTTTATCAAACTAACTTTCGATTATTCTGTAACTTTAGTCTTTGAAACATTCTCTAAAAAGAATTTATTTGATTCAAATAATCGGTTTTTTGTCTATTATCAAATCTGCTTAATTTATTATCCTTCAAATCCTTGAAGGTGGTTGAAAACAATCATTTTTTTTTTAATTAAATATCAAATAAACTTTGTATTTGAATCAATAATTTCTGTATTTGAACCAAATACCATTTAATTGACTCAAATAAAATTTATTTGATACAAATAAATATTTATTTGACATAATAGACAATTATTTAAATTATTAACAATTATTTGAATCAATTTTTTTCAGTGATAATTCTGCTCGTTGAATTTTGTTAAATAATATTTTGTTATAAAATATGAAAAACGCAAATTTTATTTATTTGATAACTTTTGAAAAAAATGTTGTTAACAAAATTTAACAAACGCAGAATTGTAGAGAATCAAAGAGTAAAATGATCTACTATTTTTGTGAAAATTGGATAAAAATAATTTACTTGAAAATTAATTGTTATTTAATCAAAATTCCACTTAACCTTAATCGAAGTTATCATTTAACCATCAAAATATTTTAATATATAATTTCTACTTGACTGAATCTCCATTTGTCCTAATATCAAAAGATAAGATATAAATATTCCTTTGGGAGTCTTAAAAGGAGAACAACGTCCTCTTTGAAGGGGCACCTGTTTCAAAATTCAAGTCAATTCAACTGCATGTGAGAGCTTATCCTAAGGTGAAATTGCGGGGGATGTATGTGAGAGGTAAAGCAATAAGCGAGAAAAGATGAGTGGGAGAGAGAAGAGAAAAGAAAGTAAGAGTATATATATATATAAGAAAGGGACAAAAGAAAAAAGAGGATCCGTGGATCGTTGAGGGTTAAAGAGGGGAGAAGCACGCGTCAGCCACGCTCCCTTTGCACGCACCTGGGGCCAGTTGGCTAGCGAGGAAGGGCCTCCACCAACGGCACAAGCAATGCCCAATTATTAACAAATTATAACCGCGAAATTGAGGATATTCCGGAAATCCGGAAACAAAGTCTCGCATTGGACCCCGCCGCGAAATATCGATTCAGAGAAAAGAAACCATTCTCTTGTTAGCGCGCTAGCAAAACATTGACAAATGATTAGATGTACAAAAATAACAAAAGCAACTTATGAAACATAGATAACAATAGGTTTGCCGTTAGTATGCCATCGTGAATAAAAAATAATTCATTTACAGTAATATACCGGGAGTCTAATTATTTTTTCCAACAGGGGTTCCAATTATTATCTTTCCCTTTATATAGGGAAAAGTATTTGCTTAAATAGACATTTGATCAAAAAAGTTGCAAATAAACCTTCATAATTATAAAGCTAGTTGAAATCAAATGTCCGTTATGTCTTCACGATTTAGAATAAATAATTCTACAATTAGAGATTGAACTTAACGGGAATCAATGGAACTTGTATGCCATCGAAGGAAGTGAAATTAATGAAGTGAATGTCCTTGGAGTCTTTCAAACTCTAACCGTACGTAGTTCCTCTTTTCAAGCGACCAGGCTTCGCAAAGTGTTTACGGGTTTCCGCTTCTTTCCTGGAAGTGTGCTTACTGAATATGTTTTCCTATTTTTTTTTCGCAAAATATTAAGAACGTAACACTAAACTTGACAATTATACTGAAATCCGCCACCAACAAAATAACTCAATTTTTTTAGACACAAGAATATATGCAATAACTGACTATACGATCTAAATTCAAGTTACGAAATTCGATATTAAACTGCGGTGGGTCGAATCATTATCCTCCGTTTTTGTGATTTATGATTCCGGGAAAACGTCGTTTTTAAGTTCAAAAGTGAAAAAAAGGTTCCTGTTACGTCACAACATTTCTTATCCGAATTCTGTCTATTGCAAAAGGACTTTGTAATCTGCGGTTTTTTTTACATAATGGTTATATCGATAGAAAATGAAAATTATAGACATTATTCGCTTAAAGCAGTTTAAAAGGGTATAATTTCTGGTAGCTGAATCTTGATTGCAAATATTACTTGATTCCTTTAAAGAAAATGTCTATATTAGAAACAAATTCGTAGATAACAAATTCAGGTTTTACTATATATTAATTTGAAAATCAAGCCGCAGAAGATTCGTCTTTTATTCATATATATATAATTTAAAGAAACTGCCACTTAAGGAAAAACTAATAATATCCGAAATAATTAGAGGATCTACTCTGCCGAAAAGGAAATAGACCATAAAATTAAAAACCAAGGGTGTCACCTAACTGTCAACTTGAATCCTCCAGAGAAACAAAGAATAAATAATTTATCTTCTCAAAATTTTCAAACCGTCATGGCTGCGGATTTTATTTAATATAAGGTTATTTGTTTTTGACGGTGAATTTGAACCCTAATTAGCTCTACACAGTTTAAAAGGAAAATGACCACCCAAACTTCCGAAAAGTTGAAATCTTCAGGTATTAAAGTCACATTAGAAGTGTGAGAGGAAGTGAACGATATTTTGGTCCATTTTAAAGGACGCAATTAAATGTCCTTGGTCCTTTTCCTTTTGGGTTGAAGAATTTTAATCTTGAAAATACATTACAAATTCCACTTTTTAACTCACCGCGCGTCATTTGTCTAGAAAAGAGAATGCTACCTGTGATGTTTGCACTACTGTTTGACTGATAATTTCAAAGTTCCGCTTTGCAGCTTCTCGTGTTAAGTGTGCGCGTATAAAGTTAATTTCAGAAGAGTAAACCTTTATGAAAAGGTACAAAAGACAATATAAGTCATAATGCCTTTTATAGTTTTATTGCCCGCATTGTTCCTCAATTTTAAATACTGTGGTTCAAAGAAAAATACAGACGCAAACATCTATTCAATGGACCTCCACTATCGTCAATAGGGATATATATTTGTTTATCTTTAAAAACTTGAAAAAAAAATTCTCAAAATTCATATGGTAAAAGAAGTAAATAGTAAATAATTTCTAACCTGGTTGCGATGATGACTGTTCTTCCTGGAACACCCCTTCGATTTTGATCCACTTGTATCTCCAGATGTTGTCTTCAAAAAAACACTAAGAAAATAAACACAAATTTTTAATAATACAATCAACAAAATTTTTCGATTTTATAATTATTTTAGATAAAGCAACATGTCGGCGTGTTGCAATTTCAACTCCTACTTGACTTATTTGACTGAAAACTTTACATCTCTTAACAATATCATAAAACATCTGCGAGTATTTTAAATTTCACAAAACTGAATTAAAATTTACGGAAAACAAACATTGCGAAAATGGTAAATTCTAACCTATAATAATTATGAAAATCATTTTTGATTCCAACCATGTGACTGCAGTCGAAAAAATAATTAAGATGGCGACCACATGGTCAAACACATTTTGCACATTATAAAACGCGATTTAAAGAAAATTCTAACTTTTCCTAAACTTCGAGGTTAATTAATACAGTCTGACTCACCTTTAAATTTCAAGAAATTCACCAAAAACCACAATATTCTATTTTTTTTTAGAAGAAAAAATAATAACGATGACACTTGTTCCATTGGGGGTTTACGAGATGTACGCCTCGGGGCGCCCTGGGGTTGCAAAAGGTTCTCAAATCTGCTTAAACAGCTAATTGATCAACATTGTTTTTGATTTTGATTTGTTGAATGGAATTGAGCACCTTTTGTGCCTCTGAGGCGCCCCGGGGCGTGCATATCGTAAACCCCCATTGTTAAAATCTTGGAAAATAATCAAAGCTACAACAACGCTATCGATGGTTGAAAAAGTAACTAATTGCAAAATTTTCATCTCAATATTAACCTAATTTAAAATCCCCATTATAAAATTTTTTCTATCATAGAAAAAAATTGATAAATTTGCGCCCTCTCTTATTTAAAAGAATAATTAGCAACTCGATTGTATTCTGAATAATGCGGATTAAACTTGGATAAAAGATATCAATGGAATTAGATTGAGAGGAAGAAAAATACCTGAAATCGCCAAACACGTACATTGTGTGAACAAAATAAAGCACGAATTAACACTTTAAATCCTGTACTTAATTAATAATTCACTACTAAACTTTGAATTACACACTGAGTATTAAAATTCACGGAAACTTTAGATTAATCAGTGAAGAAAAAATCACGACATTGGTACTAAAAACGCGGGAGTATCACTAATTAAAGCGCCAACAGTGGTTGAAAAAGGAACTTCTTCATAAATTAATTAGGACCTTTGATAAAAAAAATACAGGAGTACACTGATAAAAGCGCCAACAGTGGTTGGTTGGTTGAAAATGTAACTAACTCCTAAAAAATTTTATCTCAATAACCTAATGTTAAAAAAAATTTGCAATCAATTTTTTTTCAATGCATATTGAAATTAATGAAATTACACCCTCCTCAAACTTTGAAATAATTTATAACAACCTGATTTGTACTTTTTAACAACTAAATTCAAGTATCATCATAGCGAAATTAGATTTTGAGAGAGGAAAAAAATCCCGAAAAATGACAAACACTTTATGAATAAAATAATGAACGAGATAAAAAGCTTATATATTTTTTGAATACCTGAACTAATTAATAACACACCAGTCAACTTTAAATTAGGCACTGCTTCTTCGAACACACAAAATTTTTCGATTTTTTCGGGAATAAAAATCACGACACGGACATGCTAAAAACGCGGGAATACACTAAAAAAAACAGCGCCGACAGTGGTTGACAATGTAACTAATTTATACAATTAATACTAACCTGATTTTCCAAATACGTCGACAATAATATTTTACACAAAAGAGAATGTAATTGATGAAATTCCACCTTTCACAGATTTTAGAACAATTGATAACAACCCGATTGCTTTTTTTAGTTATTAAACTTGGAAAAAACGACACCGAAATTAGATTTTTGTAGGACAAAAAAGCTCATAATTGACAAAGACGTTATGAATAAACTAACACACGAGTTAAAAAGTTTATACATTCTTCGAGTTCATTAATTAATTAATAACGCCCCACTAAACTTTAAATTATAAACCGCACTGATAAAACACACGGAAAATTTAGATTTTGAGAGGAAGAAAAAATCCCGAAACCGACATGTTACACGTAAAAAACGCGGGAATAAACTATAATTAAAGCGCCAACTGCGGTTAATAAAGTAACTAATTTACAACTCTAATCAATAATTTAGCAACAATTAAAACAAATTTATTTTTATATATAAAAGTATTTTATATATTATAAAATAATAAATTTGTTCTTTTTAAATATTAAATTTAACAATTAACCCCTTTTAACTATGAATTAATAATACAATTGAAAATAAAATTAATTAAATAAAATTAATTTGCATCACGTAGTTTAGGCGCTAAATTTTAAAAACAATGCAAATAAGTTTAAAATTTTAGAATAACAAAAAAATTCAGTATAAATAAAATATAAAAATAAAATAATAAAAAATAAACGTGATCAATTAAATTTATTTGAACTAATTCGATTTTCTAAGTCGTGACTAAATAAGGGAATTATTTTTAATTCGAATATTATCACATTACCTGCGAAAACTTGCGAAGATCTTTTATAAGATTAAAAAATGAACGTTTATTGAGCTCGAAACTTTTGATAATGGATGTTTACATCCTTCCGCTTCGTATTAGCTTTAATTTATCCTCACTATCCGTGAAATGGTTTTCTTATTTCATCGTCATCGATAAATATAACATTCTCGATATATAGGTAAAGCGGCCAGTATGAAGATATTATATATTTTTTGGGAAAATGGATACGAGACACGTAAAAATGATCGGGGTCCTGGGTGCTGGTTTTAACGCTGTCTAAGGCGCCTGGTTACGTGATGATACTCCCGATAACCTGGTTAACCCCAACAGCCGGCTATTATAATATTTGCCGAACCAAAATATAGTAATTGCTTATTTGCTTGAGCCCAATTATTGTAAGTCTGATCCCCGCATACGATGCCAGATAGGCACCTCTTTCTATCGGTGAGGGTAATGATTAGGCCAATTGGGTGAACAATAATCACCGAGCTCTATTATTCATTCGCGCCCAAAAATTGCACTCCTGTGAAATCCAGACTATTAATTTTATCCAATTAACATAAACAATATCAAAAAAAAAAACAGGAAAAAAGTTATTAAAAAATCCAAAAAAGTATCAACGATTTTAATTAATGAAAGAACAAATAAAAATAATTAAAAAAATAGTAAAAATTAATTTTCTTTTCTCTAAGAAAGGCAAAAAAAAATTAATTTCAAAAATTCATTATTAATGTAAAAGATCTTTATAATTTCATACATAGTTTTCAATGTCCACATCACTCTGAAGAATTAAAATTAAATATAAATTAATTTCACTGTAAAATTTACATATTTTTTATGTACTTGCTTTATATGTTTATCAATATTTACTTCGAGTGTCAAAAAAATTATGAGACATTTCATTTAAAAAAACCTAGATACGTTTCAGATACAATTAGAATCTATATGAAAATAATAATACAGTAAAAAAATTCTTTTTTTACTCTCTGTCAATACCTTATGGTTTCCAGAGTTTTAATAAACCGTCTTCACTGTACGAACAAAGTAAATTTTGATGCGGATGATGAGCAAGACCGATTACATCTTTTTCATGAATCTGAAATTTTTAAAATGTGACATAATACGAAAAATATTTTTTTAAATAAAAGGTAATGATTAACTTACATTTAGTGTTCTTTCCAATTTTCCCGATGTTGTCGAGAAACAATAGAGTACAAGATCCTCTCCCACGCAGTAAATATATTCACCTCGAGGACTCACGACAGTGCAAACGAAATCTCCACCCTCACGCTTACCAGAAGAAAAGGATCTGACTATTTGTCCTTGCATATTCATGATTACAACTGTATTTGATCGATTACAAACGACAAAATGTTCTGGATTCCTTGGAAGTAGATGAATACTATTTACTGTTAAATCGGCAGCTCCCAAAGATTTATATGTTCCTATACATTCGGTTGTTTTTAAACTCCAAACTTTCACTGTTCCGTCCGATGAAGCACTGCAATTTTTCATAGATTATAGAAAAATTGTTTTATAAGACTGAAATATTTTTACAATATATTCGCTAGTTTACCTAATCACATTGTGTCCATCAGGGGAAAATACAACTTCGTTCACAAAAGATAAATGTCCTCTAAATTCCTTGAGAGTTTTACCGGATTTTAATCCGTGTATTCTAAAATAAATCAAATTTATTATCACAAAAGTATTAATTCAATTTTAATGTAAATTTCAAATTAATTTTAAAGTTAAATGTTATTTAAGAAAAAAGAAATACCTAATTGTGGTGTCGAATGATGCTGACAATATTTGACTGTTATCGCGACTAAACTGAAGACAAGTAACACCCTTGGAATGTGCCTTCTCGAATCGCCTTAAACACTGTCCGTTTTGCACTCTCCAGACTTTGATTTTTCCATCCTGAGAACCTGTTGCAAGCATTTCGCTATCACGACTGAATGACATGGATAATACTGCTTGTTCCATCATCATAAAATTATCCTGTGCCTGATATTTAAGATCTTTACGGATTTTTCCTGTGGTAAAGTTCCAAACCTCAATAAAACCATCGACCGAACCGGTAACAAGAAACTGTCCATCAGGTGAGAAACGAGAACATTCAACGTGTGATTTCTGTCCAAATTTAATTTGTTTCGATAATTGTGTTGGATACTTTTCATCCTCTTGATCACGAACGGCAGCCTTTCCTCGAAACAAATCGATCGTCGTTCCAGGAGGCAAAAGTCCTTGATGTTGTTGCCATTTTAGTGCCTGTCCCAAAAGAGCTAGTAATCTGCTCGAAGGTACAACTGAAACTTCACCGGCTAATGCAGTCGCAATGTATGCTCGGCGTTTTTCTTTAGTACTGCCATCAGGATAAGCTTCACGCGGATCAAAATAAGAACGAGCTAATAGATTTTCTGCAAAGAAAAAATATTTTTTAATAATAATACTATTATTATCAATTTATATTAAATAAATTTATTTTACAATTGCAGTAAAATTTGCCTTACCTAGGTGAATATACCTTTCAGCCTCTTGCTGCTTCATCATAACCATTGGATCAGTTTGTCGAAGCAGAGATCGAGCTGCTCCCAATTCTCTCAATTCAATCAGTTCCAAGACCACCTAAAACAATAATGCATGACATTTATTAAGACATAAATTAATACTATGTTCAGAATTAACAGAAACTTTTTACCTGTTCATACAAATCAATAAGCTTTTTATCCGGTAGTTTAAGCGATTGAATGGCTTTGAGTACAGTATCCCAATGTCCATTGTTTATATCCGCAACAAAACCGTCAACACTGTCAACAGTATTTAACGAAACACCTGTTTCCTCCTAAAATTTGAAATTCATTCCGACAATTAAAAAATTTGTTTTTATCACACATTTAATAAACCTTGTCAGAATAGTAAAATTTACAAAGATAAACTATAATTTTAAGTAAATTTTCCTATTCTGTTATTACGGTTGTAAAATGATATTGAATAATTACCTGAAGAGTTTGTAAAGTTCTTACAAGATTAGATTCCTTCAAATATTGCTGTATCAATCGAATCACGCTGAAATTTAAATAAACGGCAAATAAATTTAAAATAATTAAACAGTAAATTTGTTTACATGGAAATTGTATGGAATTTGAGGGGAAAATCACTTACTCAGCTGACTCGATTTCGATGGACATTGTCCCAGATAAACTACGATATTCTTGGTTATTCTTTAATTGAGAATATTATTACTTTTCACTTTTTTATTTATATTGTTTATATTAAATACTGTAAAAAGAATAAGAAGACAAGAAGGACAAGAGTTTATTTTTTTTGGTTATGTTGATACCAAGAGTCAGGGCTATGTGCTATGCGCAGGAATACCAATCACTGAAAATAAAACTTCCAAATTAAGATTTTTTTAAAAATGTTTCAAACTTATTTAAATACGCAATAAATACTCATAAATAGAAGAAAAAATTTCTAAAATAATATTAAATAATTTATGTATTACAAAATTTATTTAAATTTTTGTTAAATGCTGATGGTTGAAATTTCATTTATAGGTTAGGTTGGTAGAAACCTACTTCATGGTGGCAACAATTAGAATTACAGAAAACTATCTTGAACTGTGATTGGTGATTGTAAAAAATTATGGTGGATTGTGATTGGCTAGAATCGAAGAATTTACTAGAAAGTTGTAAAACGTACTACACATTCCTCACATTCCTTAAAAATTCTTGGAACTCCCATTCATTAGTGAATAACATTGAATAAGGAACAAATATTGAATGTGTATAATGAATCGTTTTCGTATTGACAGTTTGTGCATATTTTTTCTCAAATTTTGCAGAATCCTTAATATTTTCTGCAACAAATGAAACACCGGAAATTCAACAAGAATACAGACCGGAAGGGCCTTTATTTTTTTGTAAATGTTTTAAAGTATTAATATAAATTTATAACCAAACAATTTGATACTAACAATATCTGTCAAAATTATTTTCTCAGAGTTTTGTGAGATATTTTTTAATAAATTTCCTATTTTTGAAGAATAATAGAAAGTAATATTATACATTTAAATTAGAAAATACATTTTTCAGACGACAATACAAAAGCGCTCTGAAAATTCCGACATTTTCTACAGAACCATTATGCGCAGGAATACCAATCACTGAAAATAAAACTTTCAAATTAAGATTTTTTTAAAAATGTTTTCAAAATTATTTAAATACGCAATAAATACTCGTAAAAAGAAGAAAAACTTTTTAAAATAATATTAAATCATTTATGTAATACCAAATTTATTTAAATTCTTGTTAAATGCTGATGGTTGAAATTTCATTTATAGGTTAGGTTGGTGGCAACAATGATAATTAAAGAAAACTATCTTGAACTGTGATTGGTGATTGTGAAAAATTATAGTGGATTGTGATTGGCTAGAATCAGAGAATTTCCTAGAAAGTTGTGAAACGTACTACACATTCCTCACATTCCTTAAAAATTCTTGGAACTCCCATTCATTATAGCACATTCGGGTATGTATATGCCAAGAGTCAGGGTTGGGAACTAAAGATTCCTTTTATAAACCATGAAGTCACCACTTCTGCAGCGGGAAAATTAAATTATTAGTCAAATAACCAATCAATTTTCCGATCTGAATTTTTACGTTTTTTACATTTTTTACGACCCTTACATTTTTGACATGTCACACGTAAAAAAAACAATGTTATGCATAACTACGCAACCCAGTAAATACTATTTCATTTAAAAACAATAAACAACATAGTAATAATCGAAGAAATCTAATAATATCTTTGTTACAAGATATATAATTGTTCAGCTGTCAGGACAGCACGTGATACAATCGTGAAGTGCAATTTATTTCCTTTGTTTTAATAGAAACTATTGGGGTTACTGAATGTTTTAATTATTTACTTTCTTTTCTACCTGTAAGTAATAAAAATTTATATAAATCCTAATTTCTTTGTTAATCTTAAATAATACAACATACTTTTTAAAATTTATTTGTTAACAATAATCCCGATTTAGGGATTTTTGATTGATTCTGTTTTACATTTTTATTTACAATTTGCCTTTTCGTTTCATCTATGTTTAGATTATTAACGCTTATTACAAATGATAATTAGATGGAAAAATATTTCATTTTTAATTCTATTTATCTAATTAATAAAAGACTTTAAACTTATGATGCAATTATGTTTGTAGGAGAACAAGTGGAGCAATAAACTAGAGAAGGGATATTTGGATATACCAAACTTTATATGTACTCCAGGCGCAGTTGCATTTTATATCGTCGTACTCCGATTGGTTCTAATTAAATAGAATTGACACAAATGCACTATGTCTAAAAAGATGATGCACAAACAGTTTTAAAAGAAAAATACCACACCCGATCGCCTTCGTAAACACGCAGGAAATTTTTCTCAATTAGTTTGTGACATTTGGCGCTGTAAAAAGTGACAATGACGAGGTTGACATTTATTATTAGAAAGTTGGATTTTCCATCTAAAGTGACGTTTAAAACATTTTAAATCAATTTTTCTAATACAAAATTGAATGAAGGAATGAAGTGTTTTGACAAGAAATTAAATCATGTCAGAATTGTCAAGCAATCCAATGACAATGTCTGGCATACAGGAAATTATCGAATTAGCCAAATTGTTACGGCAAAACGGTGACAAAATATTAAATGGAACCAGTAAACTCTCATTATCTACGACCCTACTGCATAACCTCAATCAAGTCTTCCATCAAATTGTCAATGAGGCAGAAGATATTGAGAGCTCGTTTCAAGTTTGTAACAGTTCAAAAAATGATGTGTTTCGAGACATTAAGTTTTTACATGACTTTGTGCAAAAAACGCTTGGATTGAAGATCACCTGTAATCTCGCAGATGCAAAAGTTGACATTGATATCAGTAAATTTCGACACTTAAAGTATTTGGAGTTACAAAAAGTTTGCATTGAATTAATCAAAGGCATACAAAGTATAAGAGGACAATTGGAATGTGTTATTTGTGCTGGTGGACGAGGTGTTAGCAGTGTTGGTCACTTGCTAGGTAAAATTACGTTCATTTTTAAAAATAGAAAAATTTTATACCTTAGAAAACAGTTTTCAATTTTAACCATTATTGTAATTTATTTTTAAATATTTCTATTAATTTTTAGCCGCTTGTGGAGGAGATGCAGGTGTTGGATTTGTTTGGAATTCTTTAAATCGACTTTCTTTACCCTACAATGCCTTAACCGGATTAGATAAATCCCTCGAACTCACACCTTGGCTCCAGATGTTGGATTTAAGTCATAATTTAATATCAAAAGCTCCTGAAATAGATTGTTTACCAAGTTTAAAATACGTTAACTTAGGATTTAATAAACTAGAGACAGTCCCTTCTTTTCATAAAGCGACGTTTCACACACTACAAAAATTAATACTGAAGAGCAATTATATTGACAATATAAAAGGTAATAATTTTACATTTTTCCTAAAATTATATTATTAATATTGTACACTAACAAAACATTTTTATACAATTTCTATAAAGTACCCAGTGAGAAGAATTGAAAATTCTTATTTATTATATATATATTATTTTATTTTAGGTTTGCAAGGACTTGAGAACTTGGTTGAATTGGATTTGTCCTATAATTGTTTAACAGAGCATTATAATTTATGGCCTTTAGAAACAATGTCAGGACTCTTGTGGGTATCGTTGGAAGGAAATCCTATTTCCTATCATCCTAATCACAGATTACTCTCTTTGAAACATTTGCATCCGTGTTTAAGTGGCAGTAAGGTACAGATGACTTTTTATCAGTATTGAATATTCACATCTTCTTTAATCAAAAACATTTATCATTATTAATATTTGCATTTATTTTTAGTTCGTTTTGGACAGATTGCCTCTTACAAGATCGGAAAAAATACTAGTGTCCGAGAATCGAAATTATTCTATTAGATCGATAGGCGCTGTACCCAGAGAATATTTTTCAAGTGTATCAGATTTTGCGTCCGAGAATTCATTAACTTCATTAGAGGTATCTTTTTGTGATGATAATAGTGAGAAAAGACAGTCTTTTGATGGAATGGATAGTTTAAGCACAAGTGTCACAAGCATAACGAAAAGTAAACGAAAGCAAACTGTAAAAGAAGCTATAATAGCTGAAGAAGATCATGACAAGGAAAAATCACCAGGAAAACCGGCTTCTCTATCCAGTTCTTTTATGGGTAAGTTTCATTTCGACTTTTACCAAAAATTTCCTCAGTATTATATCATTAAAAAAACTTTTTAAAAACAGAATCATCCATGGAACATTTGGAAACAAAAAGACAAATTCTCGCACTCAGAAAACAATTTGGAGAAGATAATTGGTTGAGTCATCGTGCTGGAACTGTAATTCAAAATATTATGGGAATTGATAGTGTAATAGACGCAGTGCCTTCAAGTTCACCAATATCTTCAATAAAAATTTTGGATTCACCACAAAATTCAAATCAAGATGAAACAAACGATATTAACGATAAAACTGAAGAAATTGATGAAACTGTAAATAATGAAAATGAATCACAAAGTGACAGTATAGCAATAATTGAAACTAGTAGTAAGGAACAAAATGAAGAACCTGTTTACAATCCAGAAGAAGGTAAAAGAAATTGGCTATTACATTTTTAGACATATGATTTTTCTTTCTAAAATAAGTTTCTTTTTAGAATTAGGCGATTTGTATTTAGTTCAGAAAAAGAAGAATGAAGATGATTTTGAGGAAGTTTTTCTGATAGTTACTAACGAGTAAGTTTTCAAATTTTCTTTTTCAAGACTTGTATTTCTTTTTCTTTATTCATTATTTAATAATAATAGTTTCGTCTCATATTAAAATTAAATATTATCTTTCTCCAGGGAGGTGAAGGAAAGAGATTATATCACCGGAAAATTGAAATTTCGTTGGTCGACAGATACAGTTTTGTCGTGTGTTATAGGCAGAGGAACGCCGACGACTGTTAATATAATTTTTGACACAACGCGTAAAGACAGACAAAACAGAACCTATCTGGTGGAAATTGATGAAGCAAAAGTACGTCTTTTGGTTTTATAAAAAAGATAATATAAATATTCCAATAATTACTTTCATTAAAAAATAATACATTTTTGTAGAAAATTGTTAAAACTCTAAACGAGAGAATAATAACGAGGCCGATAGAATTAAAAGTGTACAAATGTATGAAATGTTCAACACACTTCTCTCATGACACGGAAATTACAACCGTTTCCATGCTGCCAGGTATAATCTAAAAATATGAAATAGCAATTCTTTTTGTAAATAAACATATAAAAATTGTAAAATACAAAAACATTGATAATTAATTTGTAATTAATGTAAAATTAATGAAAATTTATTACTATTTAGGATTAGGACCACCAAAGTGTCCAGCCTGTCAAAGCGCACTAGTTATTCAAACCGATGATTTTAATACTCCAACTGATGATAATTCTAAAAATCAAGTGAAATCTGGAGCTGAGGCCCAAAAAGATATTTTGGACACCAATCTAAAACATTCTGAATCGCAATCTAGTATAGGTGAGACTTAAAATAATATAAATTGATTATTATTACTGAAAAAAGAGAAAGAGGTTTTTTTTTCATCACATCTTTTCTTATGCATGCAGTAGTAATTACAAATAGTATTAACCCTTGATAATTGTAGTTTGCTGACCAAATATTTCTATGAAGCAACATTTTTTAATTATTGAAATAATACTAATAGAATTAATTAAATGATTAATAATATTAATAAATGTTGATTGAAATAATTATCATTTTTATTTGAGAAATTTCTGAAAATTAACAAAACTTTCATGATGACAAATTAATCGTAATTTAAGTAATAATTTACTGGTTACAATCATAAATTTTGGCTATTAAATTCCATTGATTAGAATGTAACACACTAATCCCCAGTACAGATGGAACAAAGGGTGGAGCAATAAACATCACCTCTTCTCTGGTTATCAGTGACTTAAAACGTCGAAATCCAATCTGCTGTAAGCTTTAGTCACAATAATTAATTCTAGAGCACATCGAATCTTTTTGTTAATTATTATCTAATTTATCGTCTTGTTATGTTATACCTACATTTTATTTCACAAAAAATCATTTTTCGAGTTTCCACTTTTAAGTAAACATTCATCAAGCATGATACTGTTTAGAACATTCATATTGCTCTTTTAGGAATTAAATTCATATTCATTTAATTAAAAAATTTTTAATTAACTTTCACCATTATTACAAAGTAATTAAAAAAGTTAATGTATTTATTTTTTCAGTATATGTAAAACTATAAACTTTTGTCTATTTTTATTAAATTTATTTTATTATTTTTTTTACCTTACAGTTTTTAAAATTTGTTGAAACTGAATTTAATAATATTATTAAATATTTTTTATGGATTACACTAAATTACAAATGCATTGTATTATTCATCATCTAGGATCGTTTTATGAAATCAATTTTTTGTACTCTAGATTTTTAATGAAATTGTGTTTTAATAGGTTCAGCGGCTAGTCTTGAAGATTCTAGGGAATCAACTCCGTCTGGAGGAACAACTGCTAAAAAATCTGAAAGCGACATTGAAGTTCTAAGTAATCCAAGTCAAAGTAGCATCGAAGTCTTAGATGAAGGTTCAAAGTAAGTTAAGATTTATTTTCCCATATTCACAATTTTATCTGAAAGTTATTGGAACATTTTCCACTAATTTTCTAATTTGTTTTTTATATTCCATTTTCTATAATAATCTCACTAATTTAATGCACGAATTGTGTAACATATAGGTCGAATTTAACACCAAAACGAAAAAGATCAGAAGGACAACGCAATGCAGGAGAATCTTCTGAAATAACTCCTATTATGGCGGGTCTAACAGAAAGTAGTTCCTCAGGTTGGAATTAATATTAAATAAATTGTGAAAATGCTATTAATACCTGTATAACTGAGTAAATTTACTCTTTGCAGGCTCTATGACTGACAGTGTGTGCACAGCTTATGAAAATAAAAATGTCAAACTATGCGATATTAGTGAAATGTCGCATAGTAATGATAATGTCGACAGTGAAGCAATTAAAAACGTCGAAATTGAAAAAGAAACAGTTTTCATGCCTGTTACAAATTTGACATCTATGTTAGGAGGTGAGAAATAAACGAGACATCACTAATATCGCATAAGGTGTTAACTAGCTTAGCTGTTTTTTGTTATCTGTACCTTTTGCTAGTTAATATCTTATGTGTTAATCTATTAATTAGTTGTTAAAGACGTTTGTTTAAGGTATTAATCTATTAACATTTTTCTAAATATATTTCAACATTATTTCAAAATCTATTCGGAAAAAAAAATTAAAGAAACGGTTAATTTGATTACTTTTTTAGAATTGTTGCAAACAATGAAAATTGGAAGTACGAAGACAACGCCTACAAAATCGGAAGAGAGTACTGAATTTATGGGAAGTGATGTTCATTATTCGTACACGGATTTTAATAGTGTAGACCACAGAATTAAACTGCATATAATTTTAAATATCTTTGAGCAAGAAAAAGAAGAACTTGTTCTTTTATTGAGGGTAATCAAAATAAAATTCATGTATTTTTCTTCTATTAGTATAAAAGTATAATATTTTTCATTAATATATTAATTTTCTTTTCTTTCCTTTAGGCTGAAATTTTCACTCCAACGTCATCAAAAACGTTTCCAGGTTGCTTAGTTTTGTCCACGTCTAAAATTTACATTCTCAAGATTTTTGGACCCGAAGGGTAAGAAATTTTGAATACTACTTATTTATTTGAAATGTGAAAATTTCATTTTTTTTAATTTCCTTTTTATTTTTTAGAGAAGATCCTCAACGTTGGTTAAAAAAAGAGGCAAGTTGGACAATGGATAGGCTACGTTCGTTTGCTCCGTTGCCTTTTAAGCAAGGTCTTTTGGTGCAATTAGAAATGCCGAACAAAACTGGAGAAGATATTCAAAACTTTACTCTACTTTGTATTCTTCAAGATTTTCAAAGAACGTCAAGTTTTCTGTTTTATTTAACTGGTGAGAAATTAATTTTTGTATTAAAAACAAATTTTTTCCATCTTTGAAAAATTATATTAATTATTTAGAAAGATAATTAAATTTTTATCAATGGTTCAAAGTAAAATAGGTATTTCACTTTTTTTTAGAATTGAGTTTACCAGGAAGTTGTGAGGTTGAATTTATAGTGCCAGATCATTGTAATTTGTCGATCAAAAATATGCTATTAACATCAAAGAATCATCGAAAAAGCGATCACGTTAGATTGCTCGCAATCTTTTCGACAGCAATTGCAAAATCAGAAAAATGTACAACAAAATTAAGTACCTCTGGACTTGTTACTACTTCATCAACGTTAATAATGTTGGAGGACAATTTACAATGGTTACTACCAGATTATAGTAAAACTCCAGCCATCGCAGTAGAACAAGCACTAAGCAATTTAATAGCAGTGGTGAGAATTTGTTTTCTTTGAGATAATATAATTTTGGAATTTTTCCTTCTTCTTAATATAATTTTATTAAATTCAAATTTTAATATTCCTCAAAAAAAGAATGTGTAAAAATCTGTTTTTTTAGGACATAGAAATTGAATCGAAAGTGGAAAATGGAAATGCAACGCTCAATTTGAGTTTCTCGGATGAAATGGCAGGATTGGAAGAAACCTGGACATTGAAATTTGTTTCAATGGGTGCAGCTGAGTCTGTTGTAAATTCTATTCAATTACCATGGGAAGAACTATTTTCAGTTCCATTGCAAATCGAAACGAGAATACTCGACACTATGAAAAATGTTGAAAGATAAGAGTACAGTAAAAAATAATTTAATTACATTTCTTTTTAAAAAAAAGAATGCCAATGTTTAAAAGATACTAAACCACATTTTACTTTTTACACTAGAACAATTTGCAATTTTATTACACATTTTAATTTATAAATTCGAAACAAATAAAAATAATTATATTGTAAATTTATTGTAAAGAAAAAAAAACTGTAATTTCATTTTACAAAGAAAAAGTTTTCCCTAAATGAGAAAAACTTCAATTTTTGTAAACAAATTCTGTAATAATATTGCGACTGTGATATGTGCGTATAAAATTATATATGTATATATTTTTAGTCGAATTAACATTTTATAATGTGTCTATATAAAATTTTAATGGAAATTGTAATGATATCACGTGAAAATTATAACTTGAATAAAGTTTTGTTTTTTTTCCTTTGAAAATTAATCGAATTTTTAAAATACATTAAATGTAAAATTATTTAATTTCCATGAAATACAAATGCAATATTCGATATTACATATGGATTGTATAGAAATTGAAAAATAGGTCAAGAGAAATATTATTGGCACATGTTTTCATTTGGCGAATACAAGTTACATAATCAGATATTTTTAAAATTTCACACCTGCAAAGCTTAAATAGTGCAGAGGTAGAATATGCGGCGAAAAGAAGCCAAATTATCTCCAATTTTATAAAAAAAATAACGAAAAAGTGTTTAATAATTTTTCTCTATAAAATAAAGCATGTTTTGGATTTTACTATCACTTGTTCTTTTAGGTGCGATTTAAAATTAATTAATTTTTAGTTTTTTCATTTAATTAAAATAATTCAAGATTTATTATTTTGAAAATATATTTTAGTTTCCAGCATCCTCACAGACGGGCATCATTTCGGTTATAGTAAAAAAAGTGAGTTTAATATTTCTAAATCAGGAAACAATTAATAGATAACTAATTAAAATAATAACTGAAAATAATTTTTAAACTTTAGATCAACATTTATGGATAAAAGATCATAAATCATGTGCCGGGAAATTACAATCACCAATTGCTTTATCAACAACTCAGTCTCTTTCTTTACCATTGCCAGCTTTGGAAATGATTGGCTATCATGACTTTTTAAAAAATCCTTTAAAATTAGAAAATAATGGTCACTCGGGTAATTTGATTAAAATTCTGAATTAATTCAGAAATTCAAAAATGTTTTAAAATTACAAATTTTTCTCCATCAGTAACGCTAACTCCCAACACGGATTCAATAAATGAAACAATTTCCAATAATCCCTATATTTTCGGAGGAATGCTGAATCCTGGCAAAATTTATGAATTTCAAGCCCTTCATTTTCACTGGGGCAGAAAAAATAACCGAGGATCTGAACATTTATTAAACGGTGTGCGATATCCAATGGAAATGCATTTAATTCACAGAAATACAATTTATGAAAGTATGGAAATTGCTTTAAACCATTCAGATGGACTTTCAGTGATTGGAGTCTTTTTTCAAGTAAAAATAATTATTATTTTGTTATCCTTAAAATTCAATCCGAATTTTAAGATTAGCATTTAGGCTAAAGAAAAATATAAAAAACTTACAAATTTGCTTTTTAAAATTAAATATTTGAAAATAATGAAATGACATAAATCAATATATAATTTTAATTATTAAAGTTACAGGAAGAAGCTAACCCACGACTTGTTCCAATTTTAAAAGTTTTACCAGATCTTCAATGGAATAATAGTAAAGTTTCTGTAAATTCATTTTTAACATTATCATCATTGATGCCATCGAATATAGAAATATTTTACACTTACAAAGGATCATTGACAACTCCTCCATGCAATGAGGCAGTGACTTGGATCATTTTTCCCACTGCTGTTCCAATATCCCTTCGACAAGTATAATGATTTATAATAATTAAAAAAATCCAATTTGCATTAAAAATTATCTAAATGCTTTTTCTGAAATTCATCAAATCAATCATTATTATTAATAGAAAATGAATTTTGCAGCTAAATAAATTCAGACTCCTCTCAAGTGGTGAAGGATCATTAGCAGACAATTATCGTCACATTCAAGACATCGGACGTAGAAAAGTTTATGTAAGAAGAATTGATTTAGCAGTTATGAATAAAACGAAAATACCACATTTAAACGTGACAAATTTATCATGGTACTGGGAGTAAAAATAATTTTCAACACTGTTAAAATGATACTGTGATATTAAAATTATTCAAACTTATATCTTTTACAATATAACATAATTATATATTTTATTAAATGTTACTTATTTCTTTATTATATCAAACAATTGTAAAAAATAATAAAATATCATAAACAATATTTTTATCAAAAACTGTTATTGTAAATCAATTCAATAATTATACGAAATTAAATTTATTTTAAAAAATGTAAATTCTCTTTTTTATGAACAAACATCTCGAAATATAATTGGCAGAAAGGTTTTTTTAAATCAATATTGAAATTCAATTAAATCAATATTATAAGAATACTTTTTTATACTTTAGTACTCAAAGTACGTACTTTTAGTACGAAATGGTAATTTATAACTTATTCTAAATTAACTTACTTTGATATTGTGCTATCGTTAGATTTCCTTTTTTTGTATCTTCGGAAGAAAAAATTGATGTACTAAAAAGCCATACATACTTGGGGATATTTTTCTTACATAACTTCGTTGCTTTAATCGTGTGGAGTTGCATTCACCTTGACGTATAAATTAAACCTCGTTTTGCCGAATTTGCTCATGAATCTTGTTACAGAGAACCTGTGAAAAAAATTATATTATATTATTAATAGTAATTCAATTCAAGGTAACAAAAAAAAATTAAATCTTTCTTACGAAAAGAACAATTTTGATCAGTAATTAACACTTACTTGTCTTAACTGATAATCAGGAATAAGGAGAAGTTTTATGTGATCTCCGTTGCCAAATAATTTTCCCAATTTCTTTTTCTTTGTATCCTTGATACAGAGTTGAACACCTTTTTCTGCCACGGAAGTTAAGTCACTAATTTCCTGCCATGTATGTGACCAGTCAACCTATCAATATTAAGTTATTAAAACGACAGTGAAAAATTTTCTTATCAATTTAAAATATGAAAAAGGATAAAACAAATTAATTGGAATATTACAAACCTTCCAACCTCCAAATATGTCATTTCGTTCTAAATACAATATTCTTTTATCCGTCAGAAGAACAACATCTTTGTTTATGTACAAGTGATAAAAGTAGATATCAGTATTTGCATATTTTCCTTTCTCCAATTCCTGAAAAAATATTATTAATTATTATTAAATTGAATAAGGAGTCAAAAAAATGAAGTTCTTTTAAATTTGTAACTTAAATAACTTTGAATAATTATAATGATTAAGTATAGAAATTCAAATATTAAAATAAGATAAAAATTTACACAAAGAATTTTATTGCCCTCAGCTTCAATTCGGATGTAGGGCCTAACAAGATTGTCATGCTGGAAAAATCTGGGAGGTCTAACTCGTTTTGCTTCTTCATTTAATTCAGTTGCGCTGAAAAGAGATTTTTTTTAATTCAATAATTTTTCGTATTAAAGCAAACAGTAATTTATCTACCGTCTAACAGCTCCAAAAGATCCACTCGCAAAATCAACAACTCCAGCGGTTGGTCTGGTAACAAGACCAACGACTCCTTTACCGAAACCCTTGAAGAAACCCTCAACACCTTCCTCTCTTGCTCCGGATATTGGTTTTGTCACCACGCCAGTCACACCATCATACACGCCCTTAATTTTAATAATTACTATTGTTAAATATCACGATTTATTAAATTAATCGATGGAAAATAATAAAAAAGCGTCGCTTACCATAAACAATCCTTTACCACTTTGTGCAAGACCTTCCTGAAGATTAGCCGGCTGTTTGTTGAGTTGCTCCTGTCTCTTCCTTTGGTAATCCTTGTCGAACGTCAAAGCAGCGAGTCCTTTGCCTGAAATTAATTTTATATTTTAATTATAAAAATCATTGTTTTTAATTTTATTAATTATAAAATTATAATAATTAAAGAAAGAAATATTACCCATAGCTCCTGTGATTTTGGAAACAGCTCCAGCCATTCCACCAACAGTATGTCCAAGCATGCTTCTAACTCCAAGGAACAAGCCCTCAGCAAATTCCCCAGGTCCCTGAATTGCACCTTGGAAAGGTTCATAGAACAAATCTTCAATTCCTTTCATTGTACCAACGACAAGTCCGTAAGGATTTCCAATAACGTCAAGACCCAAAATTAAGACATAAACTTGTTTAATTGTTTGTCCCACGTAATGATTCGTTGCCTCTGATATTAACTGCTTATGCGTCATGAAGACATAATCCCTCTCAAAATAGGCTAATCTGAAAACAATTTAAAAATTAAGTTTCAATCTATTTTATTGTAATGTTTCAAAAATTTTTTAAACATAAAAATAAAAAATACGACTCACTTGAAAACAATATCATTTATATCTGTTAAAGTTACTCCAATTCCTTGAAGCAGGACGTTCAAAACTTGAGGCACTCCAGATGATTCGCCACTACTTCCAGACATTGAAAAACTAATATGTATCTACAATAAATTTTAAATTACTCATTATTTAATGTTAATTCAATTTTGTAAAATTTTCTTAGAAAATACAGCAACGAACCTTCAATGGAGAGAAATGAAGCAAATCAAAAAAGTTCTTTTGCTCAGCAGTTGTGATCAAATTTACATGATGCATTAGCGGTTCATCTACCAATTTCATGTCAGTCTGGAAGAGCTCGCTCTAAATAATTTAAAAATTAATTAAATAATTATTGCAGAAACCGCTAATAAATAATGTATTATAAAAATAATTCATTAATATTTATTAACTAATTATGGCAAAAATTAATTAATCAAATACAAAAGAAAATACCTCTTGTGATTCATTAGCTTCGTCAGCAACGAACAAGGCAGACAAAGCGTTCATAAATGCGATATCCACTTTGATGTGGAATTCTTGAATAAGAACTTTGAAGTATTTGAATTGTTGAACTGAACTGTGTTCTAATAATCGTTTCACTATACTCAATTCAGCGAACGGTTTCATTACTGTAAAAATTAACAAATTAAATCCCAATTAACTGTAAAAAGCAAAGCACATAATCAGGAAACGAATATTTACCTGTACTTTGAGTGACACTCTTTGGCGGCGGAACTGGGGCCAAAATAACAGGGAAAATACACTCAGAAAGCTGATTATCAATTTGGAGTTTATTAATCTTCGCGTGCAAATGAACTTGATGACTCGATGTACGATATTGTATCCATAAGCCAGTTTGGAATGTTCGTCGCATATATCGTCGATTCGGTCTCAACAACTCCATATTCAGATAATCGACCTATGAAAATAAAAACGTTAATATCAACAGTTTTTATTTGTACAAATAATCTTCGACAAAATCTTAAACAATAAATTCTAAATATAAATGAAAGAGTACAAAATTTACCTCAAATTTAGGTTCAAGCATCACTCGATAGTGTGCATCCTTATCAACTTGTACCTCTTTAATGTAACGTTGATATCCGTCTTCAATGAGGCCAACTTCTCTCGAATCGTAAGCACGCCAGCGTCCTCCAACTGTTTTTCGATTCTCCCAAATAATTCCTGAACTGTAAGATAAATGTTAATTTTATATATCTTAAATATTTTTTAACAATTAATACTCTTGAATTATTCTTATTATTAATTATTATAAAATATTCTTTAAATGAATATTATACCTAGCAATACACATGTACAAAAGTTCTGATTTGGTGACATTATTTACAAGCGACAATCCAACTCCATGAATACTTAAAGTGATGTCTTGATCAATTATTTCAAAATCGCCAGCCAGCTGACAATCTTCCGCTACTTTTAAACTCGTCGTAAATAAAAGAATTCTCTGTGTACCATCAAGAAACGAGACATAATAAACTTCTTGATCGATATCCGGTATTCTGAATGTCCCCAAATTATCCTATTTATTGAAAAAGTAAACACAAAAATTAATTTTGAATAGTTCATCTTAATTATATTCAAAAATCAAATTTTTACCTTTCTGAGATCATCCTCTATTTCCCGCTTGTTGCCATCTTCCCATAACAATAATCTCGGTCCAACCGGATTCTCCCAAGTGTAAAACATTTGATTGAAGGATTGAATTGATCTTTAACAATATGAACGATAATTTAAAAACTAATAATAAATTCTATCCAAAAATTATTAAATATTTGATAACAAACCTCACGTTCATGGAACCTTTTTCCCAAATATTAACTGTGTGACTCGTGTGATTCATGATCAATGCTGGAGCATTTCCATGATTGTATGCTGACAATGAAATATAAATTCCACCTTCATTGATTTGAATGTCAACGTTTATTCCTCCAAACTGCAAGAAAATTTATTTTTAATAAAATAATTAATTTAGTTAGTTAAATTGACAAGTTACCTTATTGTTCAATTTTAATAAGGTGGTATGAACATTTGTATAAAGGAAAGGTGCTGTTTTCTCAGGATGTCCAGCAACATTTGCTCTCAGGGTTTTCTTTTCATGCTCCGACCGGGGCCAAAGAGCAGTACATTCACCAGGCGGTACCTTTAAATAAATATTACGTAAGTAAGTCACTAAAAGAAGTAATAATCAAATTAATTTTAATATTTTCAATTTTTCAAAAATGAATTTTCACCTTACCGAAATCACAGCATCAGCTGGTCGACCACCTTCCTGACATTCGATAAAGAAGTTCGAATTGTTTATTAGCACATAATATGGTGTAAAGGTGATTTGTTTCGTTAGAGAGTTGTACGTTAATTGATTATGTACACCAATCTGAAAAGACAAAAATTATTTTTACTTTTTCTTTTAATTGGGATTTTTTTTAACATCACAAAATGTAAAAAAGCATAAATATACCTGATAAGTTTTATCATTGTATTTACACAAAACAACTCCTTTACTTCCGGCAACATCAATGGAAAACTTTTCAGACCATTCACCATCTTCCACACGAATCATTGCTTTCTTTTTGCCAAAGAACGCCTTCGACTTGAACGAAAAGAGAATTGGTCCTTTGAAATGTTCCGGATGATATAAAACATTCAGATGATCCTCTTGACTCTGTAAATAAAAAAACCAACTTATTTAAAATTTGAAAACAATTTTAGATATAATAATTTCAAGATGGTTATTGAATGTGTAAATTATTAAATAATATTAATCACTGAAACGTTAAATTAACATGTAGTAAAATAAAAAATTATCGTTGTTTTGGTTTATAAGAATGTAAAAATCTTTGTAGACTATTACTAAATAACCAAAGCGAAAATCCGTTTTCTGAAATAAAATAAAAGCTAAATTAGTATAAATATTCACTAATGTGTAAATATTTTCCAAATTAACAGTCGCTATAAAAGTATAAATAAACAAATGTATAAAATATAAACTGAGTAATATAAAAATTAAATATTATCAGCCCATCACCACTCCTAAAAATATTTTCATGCATTACTGTAGAGCTACAGTTTTTAAAGTATGAAATTTTATACATAATTATTGACTATGTATAATTATTAATTAATAATTATTAATAATTATTAATAATAATTAATGATTATTAATTATTTATTGATCTACAATAATTATTTTTTCTCTTGAAGCTCTGGATCCCAAAAAGTGCCTGTTTGAATGCTTGAATTTTTTCATAACATACATTATGAAGATAAGCTTTATAACGTGTGTTATACACTGACAGCCAATAAAAAGCACTTAAACATTACAATAGTTTATATTTTCTACCTTGCACGGGCTCGAGTGGCTTTTTCCAGCTTTACTTGATTTCTGTAAAAACAATTAATACTCGTAACAGAGTTTAATACAAGAAAATAAAAAAAATAAAAAACGAACATTTAATAAGAATCGCACTTATAAGACAAATTATAAGTTGTTTTTCGAAAACTTTGCAAATTATAAAAATATAAGAATTTTCTTTTCAAACTCCTATACTAACTCAATAAACAGCTAATAAACATCTGTTTTTTCAAATAATACTCCAAAAATATTTATTTATACGCCATGTATTTATAAAACAAGAAAAAAAGAACTAAATTTTCCCATAAAATTTTTTATATTGTATTTTTTCCTCCTATGAAAATAAATAATTATTAATTGTGTAATATTAATTATATAATGTAACTATGGAAAATATGTATTTTACTTTCAAAATAAAAAAATTACAAAAAGCAATAAAGTCAGGAGCAAAACGACATGCAAAAGATTTTTATTATTTTTAATCCATAACTTTGAAAAATAAAGAATTTGGATAATTTAGAGAATGAAGCAAAAATATGTTAGTTAAGCATTATAATAATTTAATAATATAATTGAAAGACAAATTCAACTCACTCTATAAGACACCATCATTCCAGTCTTATTAAGCATCCAAAATGGACAGTAAAGAGCCATTATCACTGATCCATGTTTGAATGATGAGTGAATTCCTAAATCCATGATTACTTTTTGTGCGCTATCAAAAGACTCGAAGGACCAAACTGAAAATTCATGTGGATTCGGAGTAATATCTACATTACAAGACCAGTCTTTCTCCAAATACTGAGGTAGCTTAAATAGATAAAAATAAATAGTTTAATATAAATTTACATACATAAAAATTCACTTTTTATAATTTAAAAAGGATTAAAACTTACTTTAATTACTATCGTCGACCTACTGGGATCTATTGTAGATAATTGTAAAGTCTTACTAGCTTCTACTTTTATATCTTGTGCATTACCAGGTTGACAAACAATAATATCGATTGGTAAGAAATTCTTCAGGTACACTGACGGGTACAAGTGAATATTGTAAATTGTGCTTGCCATCGTGTGACGAGTCGTATTTTCAAAATACACTTGCTCAATTTCACCAAGCGCCTGAAAAAAAATAAGAAACATTCGTTTAAAATTTCGAGAGAATAAATCTTTATAATATGGGTAATAAATAAAAATCATACCTGAATATAAAATGGTCCAGTTGTATCTTTTTTGGAACGAGGATCACATTTCAAAAGTTTTGTCATGGAAACGGTTTTCTGGAGATCTTTCCAAATAAATGGTTCTATCGAAACCATGTAACCTTCGATGTTAAAGAAAAGCCAATAAATATTTGTTGGAGTGTAAACTGCATCCAATGGAAGATTCAAACGTTCATCAGGATTTACAGTGCCCACTCTTTCAACTTCATTTCCTCGTTTCGTCATAAAATAGACAGAAACTGGTACATTAAAATGATTGTACACCTGGAAAATATAGAGAATAAGTAAGGAAAATAAAGCAAATTTGACCTATTTACTTTAAATAATTGTTTCGAATTTTACCTGTAAAACGCTTCTTAATGTTACAATGGTGCTACCTTCATCCACAACAACATCAGAAACAATTCCCCATTCTTCAGAACCTTCTTTTCTGTGTTTCAGTGAAAAGAATCGTTTATCGGCTCTGAGTACTGGTATTTCTAATTTACCTTGAATTCCTTTCAACTGAAATAAAAATTAAAAATTCCATCATTATCAGGTATTAAAATTTAGAAGATTAAAAAAAAATGGGTTTTTTAAATTTTCGCACCGAAACAATGAATTTGTGCTGAGTTGTCTGTTTAACATGATCGGCTCTAAGTTCCTCAAGTAGTTTTACTTCCTTTTTGCCAAATTTAGGGGCCAATTCTACCGAAGCACTAGTCTCGAGAATCACTTCGTTGTATTCAGATTTATCGACATCCGTAGTTTTTCCCTGTTCTACAACCTGTGAATAAAAAAAATTATATATATATTTTTTTAAATTGGAAAATTTTGTCATTGAACGAAAAATTTGATTTTTAACAACAATCATTTAATTGAGATAAAAATATTTTCAATTACACTACCTTGAAATATCCATTTTCCAAATGAAGGGTCATAGATAATCCAGTTTCATTTTTCAATATAAATGGTGCCATTTTACTTTTGCCTGATTTACCTCCTGGAGCCATCGCATTAGAGAAAGCATTTCCAAGTTGATTCAATAACTCCAAGCACGTCTTTGTCACGGTCAGTTCCAAATTTTCCTATTTTTTTTGAAAAATAAAATAAAATATAAAAAAACGAAAATTACAAGAATTTTGATTCTTAATTTTGTTTTTACCGTTGATGAAATTTCAATTGCCATTTTGGAAATTTGTTGTAATTCCTCTGGTTCACCTTCAGTGCTTGGAGTGATTGCACTTGTTCCTTTCGATATTTGACTCACATCATTAAATTGAATCTAAATTAAAAATAAAATTTTTAAAGTTAATAAACACTTTTGTGAAATATAAATATCATACCTTTGTTTTCAATTCCCAAGGTGTTGAAATTCGTTTTCCTTTTTGGATTCCTTCAATTGGTTCAATTAGAGGTTCCCAAAGTGCCAGACGACTATTGTAATACGCAACTAATAATGTCATTGAGGCTTCTAAACTCATCTGTCGAGAATAATTATAATTAATTTTAAATAAATGAAAAAACGATTTTTTTCTTATTCATTCAAATTCTTTAATGGAAAAGTAATTTACTAACTGTTTTGGTACTCCAATCGTTAATATTGCTCTGAAAACCCAAATGAAAGAGAAGCATCGGTAGGGTTTTATTTCCAACACCAGCTTCCAATGTTAATAAAATTACAGGTGCTGAAATAATAGCCAATTCTGGTTTGTAGACAGGCAAAAATTCTTCATCAGCCATAATCATATCTTCAATGGCTTCAACTCCAAGTTCTGTAATTAAAAATTAAAATATGTTATTTATTTCTTTAAAAATAATTTTTTTGAACTTTTTTTCTACTTCAATGACAAATACCTGTTTTTAAGAACCAATAATCCTTTTCTTGATATGGAGATATCAACCACAATTTTTCATGGCTGGGTCCTGGTTTCACAATTTCACTATCTTCTTCTTCTGTTTTAGTTACAGTTTGAACTACTTTATTTAAAATTTCAATGACACCTGGTGACACCGAGACATGAATGTCAGTGAAGCATATATCCAAATGCAAACCTTCACCTTCCGGTGTAGAACCAGCGACACTAATACTGCAGGGTTTTAATACCTGGAATATGCAAATAAATATTATAATTGTAAAAAATTAATTTTAGTAGAATTTAATCATTTCGCACTTACCTCGTACATGGAATCAGCTCTTTTTTCAATATTATAAATTCCAGTCGTGATTGAAAGATCTTTAATAGATCCAGATATAACTTGATGTTCGCCCATCAATCGAACTTTCAACAGGATTTCATTCTATATCAAAAAGAATATTACTTTTAAAAAAATAATTTGAAAAGCTGAAAAATATTTTTGATTTAAAAAATATAAATACACGTACGTTTAAAATAATGCAATTTGAATCAATATCATCCATGTCTTCCAATAGAATTATATCAGGTTTTTCTACATGTAAATTAATCGTAAGCTTGGGCATGTCCACAGGGGTTTGCATAGTTTTCTTCTTGATGACGGTTTCCGAAACTTTTTGAGACGCTTGAATGGCTTGTGTTTGTTTTGATGTTTCATCTGCCGCGAAAAAGTCTTTAACTTTCATCAAGTAATCCAGGGAGACAATTATACTGAATGAAAAGACTCTAACATCGACTAGAACAATAAAAGAATGATTAGACATTTTAATTAATTGAAATTCAATAGAATAATATTTAATTTTAATCACCGAAAGTGTCATTAGGTCCTTTTCTAATAGTAACATCCAACATGCTTCTGACAGAACTCTTTTCCTGCTCGTAATCTTCAACTCCCATGTCGGGAATTGCAGAAGTTCTCTCCATGATTCGAGTTAAACCTCCTTTTCGATTGTATCTCGTGTCATCTAATGTGCAATTCATGAGAATGACAGAAGTCGCCAGTAATCCGTCGTCAAACATACGACCCTTGATGGCAAAGTAAGTCAAGCCAAATGTTCCCAATCCATTTTGTGGCAAATGCAACGATGAACCTTTAGATTGAAGCTACGGAAATTCACACGAAATTAAAACAATGGGAATTGTATTGTTTTTGATCTTTTGAAAATGAGAAATTACCTTTTTCGATCCTCCGCTAAATAATTCTATTACCAGGCTATCCATTATAAATTCAAATTGAATCGAGGTGTGGGCCTGTTTCAGTCTCAGATTGTCATCTGATTCAACTTTGCTAACAATTTCTGCTTCCGTTTTAACTATAATTAAATTAAACAGAGAAATATTTTTTATAATGATGAATAAATACTAACAAATAATAATATAAAATCAAATATAAATAATATTAAATCCAAAATTACTATACAAATAAATGTACTTACAGACTTTTGACTTTTGAAGTTCATCGATCTGTTGTGATTTCCTCTCATTTTTAGGAACAACTTTACTTGACTGTAAATCTTCACTCTGCTCTCCCAAATTTTCTTCCATTACTGTCATAATCATCAAATAATCTTCATGACTCAGTAACAAATGTATTTTATTCATTCGACCCGACATATCAATATCAGGCACAGACTTGAACCAACTTGTGGATAAATTTCTCTTTAGAAGTAATGTAAAACTCACGGGTTGAAGCAAAAGAAGCTCATCTTCTTCAGCAAATGAATCAACGTCCAACGTTATTCTAAAATTGTTTAAAAAACATAAATATTTCGATAAAATATAAAATTATTTAAAAATAATGTTGTAAATAAATATTTTTATTAATTTTTATATTACTGTAAATTATTTACCTTGACAATTTCAAATTTTGCAATTCAACTTTCATTTCATCAATTACTGGAATGCATCCTAGATCAGAGGACACTTCCAATTTTTTGAAAACATTTCGAATTGTAAGATTACCCATATCTAACATTAAACACTGATCACTTCTTGAATTTTTCGGCACGTATACAACTGGAGCCTGTAATAAAAAATGAAAATAAATAGAATTTGCAATTATTTTTCGAGAACAATTACCTTAATGTTTACTGCTAATTCTATGCGTGCTGCACTTTCTTGAACGTCTTTTATATTTGTTTTTGCAGCTTCAGCCGCTGCTGCGGAAGCTTCCCTTATTGCTTCTTGTGCAGCTTGGAAATTATTCAAAAAGTCCTGTAAATTGGAACAAAATTAATATTTCCTGGTATTAATTGAATTTTTAAAAAGTTTTCGAAAAAAATTGTTTTCAATTTTTCATAAATTTAAATTTTGCAATTTTACCATAACGCTGGTGACGAAAGCATTAAGAAAAACTATTCTGTGACAACCCATAATGACTGTGATGGACATGTTATTCTTTTCAGTTTCGTAATCATCTAAATTATTCATTATCGCTTGAATCTGTAGAGCTTCTGAGTCCTCGACCGATACGATCTAAAAAAGAATTAAAATCCTTTTTTATTCTGATTCTTCAATACTTTTTGTTTATAATAATTAGTATTTGGCTTACGTTTCGATAGACCGAGGAAGTATTCAAATCTTTAATACTGATTGAAGAGAGACTGACATTTGCTTGCGAATACGAAGTCTTCATAATATATCCAGCAGCAAGTCCCTTTATGAAGAAACTTGCAATGTCTCTGTTATTGCTTGCCATTTTAATGCCGATTGTTCCAATTTTAGCTTTTACTTTGAAATCAATTATTTCAACATGCGCTTTTTTCCGTCCTAAAATAGAAACACAAAAGACAACATTGATAAAAAATTAAAAAATATAAATAAAATAATAATTTTTTTTTAAATAACTAACGTGTCACTTTATCGCGTTGTTTTTGAATATGTTCTTTAAAGAAGGTAGTAGCGTCTTCTTGAATTGTTGTCAGATGAGCTGTGCGATTAACTTTTTGCTTAATTTTCTTCTCATTCATCATTGCAGTAGTGGCACTTATTTTTTCCTAATAAAAAAATTACATTCCCTTAAAATAGTTTAATACCTTAATAATTTTAATTCTACTTTAATTTCTTTTATGATCCTTAAAGAATATAAAAAGATAAAAAATTTCTATATAGATATTTTCTTAGAAAATATTTTACCTGAATGTTTGTCATAAACTTTAAAACGTTAATAAGCACTTCTTGATGAAGTAAAACATCTAAAGTCGTAAACTCCATTTCTAATAACTGCGATACTGAACCGTGGATTGTGACAAACTCTGGGGATCGTTTATTGACCTAAATAATTTCATTAAATAAATTAACAAACAATAAAGATATAGAAAATACAAATAATATAGAAATAAAACTATTGAAACTATTTATATTAAATATCTTCTTACATGCACGTATCGAAGAATTATCAAATATTCTTCACTTCCGGTTGTCATTGGAGTATTAATCATGAAAACTTCTCCAATATCGTGATATTGCTTCACTTGAATGCCTCCCAATCTCAACATTATTTCGTGATTATAAGTTCTCTGCAACATTTCCACTTCCAATTTAAGAAGTTGAAATTTCAAAAATGGTAATGTTTGTTGTACATTTTGTTTTAAAATAGTCACAGTAAGCTCTGAAAAATAGATAATAAAAGTAATTCTATGGAATAAAACAAAAAATACCCTACTAATTTCTTTATAAATGTGATTAATTACCTTTCATAATGAATTTTGCTTCTAAATCAGTTGTTTGCTTAACCGGAGTAAAATCTTTTTCCTTCTTTTCAGGTTTATTAACGATATTGGAAAAATCTTTAAACAACGACAATTGAGACATTGATTTTACCTGGAAAAAACGGAGTGAGTAAATAAATATTAAGAAATGTGTATTAAAATTCAATAAATATAAATATTATATAAAAGAAAATTAATATTAAATAGAACACATTGAATAATAATTAAACGAATAAAAATAAACATACTACAGATGTAGCAATTTCCAGTTTATCATCTTCCGGTAAAGGAATACTTTGTGCGATTGCAAGACCCTCCATTAATCGGTGTTCTAAAAAGAAGTGACAATAAAATATAAAATTGAATTGCTAAAATTTATCAATCTAATTTAACATTAATTACCATCGACATTAATTTCCACAGACGGCAATTGTCCAATGACTCTCATTTTCGGTAAAAGGGGATCGTCCATTATGAGGCACTTGTGAAATTGAACTTCTAAAGTTGTTGGTTGAAGAATTTTCATTGGACTTACTGCGTCAGATAACGCATTTCGCCAATCTTCGTTTGGCATTGTTACTAGGGCCTAAAAAAATATTAGTTTATCGAATATATTAAGTCCTTTCAAATTAATATAACTTTTAATCAAAATCATACCTGAAAATTTACAATCTTCAGAACAAATTTATCATAGCTGTACAATCTGAGATGGGACAAAATTTCTTCTTCACTTTTACCCATGCTGACTAATTGTTTAACAGATAAATGAGATGATTCGTTATTTGCTTTTTCCAAAGAATGGATTTTTAAACTACCCAAATTAATAACAAATAAGGACTCAGTTCCATTGTAAAATCCGCCATAAGGAATTATTAATTGTGACGCATTTAAGTCCACCTATAAGAATATTTTTTTTATTTAAGAATAAAATTTAAAATCAAACAATTAACGTCTCTTATATAAATAATAAAATTTTAATCTCACCTGAATATCGAGGACGGAATGTTTTTGAATAGCATATTCAAGACCTAAGGCAGACATTTCTTTCAAGCCTTCTAACCGCTCAGCAGCAACTGCTTGGAGTCTAAAATTAAATAAAAAATTAAAAATAAATTCGCAAAATTCAAATTGCTAATTAAGTAATATACGAACTGATTTAATGTTGTCGAATCTTGAACTTTGAATAATTTGATTAACTCTATAATAGTTTGTGCATCATATACAATGTGAACAGACGCTGATTTAACAATTACTCGATCTCCACATAATTTATCCAATGGATTTTTTTCATATGAAACAGAAAATAAATTATTGTCTGAAGTGCTGCTTTCAGAATTAAAAAGCGATGGTATTTTTCCTCCTTGTTGGACGCCCAATAATTTTAAATCGCCAATCGAAGCAGAGACACTAAAAAAAATAATTTTTTATTACTGATAAATATGCGATCAAAAAAAAATATGCGATAAAAAAAAGTCTTTTTTGTAGAATTTACTAATTCTTTCAATAAATTAATAATTTTTTAATTTTTCAAAATATCGAATTGTGAGATAAATATTTGATTCAAAACGTACGAAATTCCATTTGCCGATGGCCTCGATTTAAACGTTGCCAACACATTATTGAATTGCAGATCTAGAACCTGCGGAGATTCCTTATCAGTATCAAGAATAACGATTTGAAGACCATGTAGGAAAAATTTCGTATCAATCATTTCAAATGTTTCGGGATAATGAGTTGGCGCAGAATTTTCTTGATAATCAATGGCACGATACAATTTTTCTTTTTCTTGAGGTGTCATCTCTTCCTCGATTTTTTTCACTGTAAATAATGATATATTAATATGAAACTGAGAATAAAAATATTAGAAACAAATTAATAAAATAATTAAAAATATGATATTTTTACTTATAGCAGCTGCAGAATTTAATCCAGCTTCTTCCTCTTCATTTTGTCCTGATCCCCAAAACCAACCACCGAACCATCCTTTTTTTGCCTTTAAAGTCTTTTCCTTTTCTGCCAATTTTTCCACCTGTGACAATAAATAAACAAATTAAAAAATTATTTAAAATATTTAGATTTTGTTTTAAAATGAGATTTCAATTTTATTAAGGAATTTATATTCTTGCATTATGCAAGAGAAACGTCTCGGAATTATGTTAATTATTAAAATTAATTTCACGTTTTGGCACATTTGAAAGGTGACATTCTTTCGAATCGCAAAAAAATTATCATAATTTCGCAATTCTGATGAGACTCAAGAATCTTGAGTACAAAAAAATGTCTTAAAAAATATTTAAACATGCCTCCATTTGTATTTGTTGCCTAATTATGACAAGATTGAAAATATCCAATTTTATTTCGCAATCTGTTATAATATTTTCAATATCATCGGAACATTTTTTTGATGTTAATTTTTTCTGATAAACATCGGCGTAAGTTCTGCATGTATCGCGATGACACTTCATATGATTCCAATCCCAATTTCTCTGGGCTCTTCGAACAGTTTCCTCTAATATACACATGTAAGCAAAACGCCACCTAATGATAAAACAATTTTAAAATAAAATAACTAAAAATTAAAATTTATAAAATTCAGGAAAAAATTTGGCATTAATTTACCATTCTTTATAGTGACCTCGATAGGACGTTAAATTAGGTCTGTATTTTCTGTAGGGTGCTGCTTTCTTAGCTCGATCTAATCCTTCACCCAGCTGCATGAGTGCTTGATATTGTTTTTTCGTTAATCCAACTCTCAATTTTTGCATTTCAAGATCGAGCCATACTTTCGGTATCGTATAATTACTACCATCCGTTTCAGGTTTAGGATTAAGTTTCAATTTTGCTTTCACATTTATTGGACCCAGTACTAAAAATGTAAGGCATTTGAAAATAAGAAAATAAAAAATTACATATTATAAAAAATATATAAATAAAAACAATTATATCAATTATATTTAAGTAAAATTTCTTACAATACAAATATCCTTCTGGTATTTGTTCAGCAGTTGCAATTGATTCTTTAAATATTTTTAAATAAGTGTCTCGTGGTTCTTTGCTGAATAGCCTTATAGTTGGATTTAGATAAACAGCAAAAGCGTCCATAGTACAGAGCTGTAAAAACATTTTTTCTATATTATTTTGTGCAAATAAATATCAAATGAGAAATGATTCGAATAATTAGAAAAGTGAGGTATAATTCTTCAAGGATTGACTCACTTTAAAAATTTGCTGAATCGCATACATGTCCTTTAGATTACCGGTCGTTTGCCACAAATCTGTACAACTCTCTAATGCAAATCTATTCAATGTGATACCACAGGAAAATGAGAGATCTTTAAAGGATATATGATCTTCATAACGCACGTGTATTCCTTTAATTTCCAAGTGGATATTTTTTATCATTCGGGCAATTAGTTTTTCCATCATGGAATCATCAACTTTCTCCGCTATAAAAAATTTGTAAATGTTTCCTTAAATATTTATTAAAATCTATTTATTTAATAAAATTATGAATAAATAAATAATTTAATTATTCTGAATGAATTAATATCTTGATTTACATTTGAGTTCAGCCAATCGTTTACTGTTTTCCACCCTCGCAAGTTCAGCCCGTTTCGCCTCCAATTGTGTTTTCGTTTCTTTTTCCGCATCATATTTTACTTGACTTGTTGGAACTATCAATATAAACAAATCTTCCACAACTGCATCGATTTGTCCATTCCACATATCTTTGAATGGAATGTTAAGAACTAATTTACCTGAATAAAATAGATTTTAATTAGAATAAGATTGTTTACATTGTAATGCATCAAATTGTACAATAAAAAAATATCATTACAAACCTAATCGACCATATTCCAATTTTATCGGTAAATCTAGCATATCAAGTGCACTTTCCTTTATTAATAAGTCTGTTAAGACTACATCGCCTGAAAATAAATAAATAATAAATAGAAAGTTTTTTTTTATTTAGAACTTAATCATTAATTCAAAAACGATACATAAAAAACCTCATATAATATTCTATTAAAAAAACAGGTTTAATTTTGAAGATCTTTTTTATTGAAAGTAGGTGTCATAAATCTTATATAATAGAATTGGGTTTTTAATTTATTTAAACACGTCAAGGACTGTTTTCATTTACAATGACAATTTATTGATCTTAAAATAATGATTGGTTGCTAAATTTAGAAAAAAGGAACAAAAAATATTTACAGTTTATTTATGAGCAAATAAAAAATTGAATTCTTTTAACATATTTTGGAATTTAATTTAGAAATCGCTAAAAAAAACATATTTGTAGATAAAATATTTGATATATTTAATAGCGGTAATTATTTCTCGTAACTATCATTAAAACTTATCTCCCCCTGAAATAATGTTTTAATGTCTCATTATCATGTTAATTTGAAAAAAAGGAAAATACATATCTAAAAAGTGATACATAGCTGCAACAAAGAAATAATCTTTTTAATATAATTAATTAATATAACTCTCGTATTTAAGGGAGTGCTTTAATTACAATAATTCCTACTAAATTGAACAATTATGTTTAATTATATTCTTAATTATTAGTAAAATGAATAGTTGAAAATATAAAATATTTATTACAGATTAAATTAAAGAACCAATAATTCAAGTGACACGTGTAAATAATAGACTGCTGCAAAAATAAATATTATTGTTTACATAGAGTATCATCACAATGTAAACAGGCTATTGATATAAATTGAATTTGAATTCTTTCCTAACCACGTGTTACAAATAATCTTTCTCATTGACTACAGACAATTTAAATGTAAAATAAATACAGAAAAATTTCTTACCACCCCATAGACTGAGTTTTAATTGTTTACAATCCAAATTTTGGATGTACTCTCCCAGAACTTTATTCAAAAGTTCGGCCACAACTGATTCGAAAACCATCTTGATTTGATGTGATTAATTTCGAAAATCAAAAACTACACAAAATGAAACTTTAAATTGTCTTTTTAAATACTAACGTATAGTTTTTTTCTAATAATAACTGTCATTATTCACATTTGTTTTTTGCATTTATAAAACGAATTCTTTTATAAAGTCACACACATGTTTCATCACCATAGATTCTTTACATTTTTAAAGGATTATCTTTGTAAATAAACATACAAATTATAACGAATTATATCCACACGTAACATCTAAATGACTTGAAATGACAATCCTTAAAAAAGGTATGACATCAGATTGTTTATAGAATATTTGCACATCGCACCTTACGGCACGTAAATAATATTTATAGGTTAGAGCTGTTTGCTTTTATACTTTTATAGCAGACGACAATATTAAATTAGTTCTTTTGTAGCTATCTTTTGATTAGTTGAATTTCGGAATAAACTTCCGTGATTAGTCCGTTTTATCAAACGGAGGAGTCATTGGTAACTTCTTTTGGAACTGAAATCTAAAGTTAAAATCATTAAAAATTTTAAACTTCCATTATCATTATATTGATTATTTTATTACCAAAAATTAAAAAGAATATTTAACGTTATTCTAATTCTAAATTTTTTTTCTTATAATTGGAAATAGTTATTCAAATACTTCAAATATAAGCCAATCAAGTAAAAGCAATTAGGAGGCAAATTTTAAAATGCAAATGTATTCCTTAAAAAATACTATTATTTTCTTAAAAAAGAAATGACAGATTAAAATAAAATATTATAAACTAATAGAAAATATAATCAGATACAATCATGTATAATAATTACAAAAACATAACTTTATTACACAATGTTCGTAGTAATACAAAGCAACCTATGATATATTGTTATTTTATAAAAACTAATAAATGTAGTTTAATTTTTTATTAGACAGTTATTGACAGTAACGATTGTCAAAAGATAAGAAAACAATGAGTAGGTATATTAATAAATTAAATTATTTACAAATTTCAATAGTTGACACCTACAAATCAGTCTAAAAAAAGTGGAGTGTATTAAAGCACTCTTTTTTTATTTTAAGAATTAACGGCATTATTACTGACTTTTTAAAATATCTTCTAATATTACGTTAAAATTATTGCACAAGTTATTATCAACAATTTGCTAATAATAAATGCTAACAATGAGAATTATAATTTGTCATGATTCGCTATTTTATATAATTTAGTTGAAGAACTGAAAACCTCTACTGAATCTGAAAAAATTGTCTTTTAATAAAAATAGAATTCTTAAAATCTAACATTTTTAAATTGTAAATTTTTTTTTACTGGAATAAAATTCAGTTAGTTATTAACATTTAAATCTCGCCTGAATCATGGTAAGATTACTAGACATTTGCGAGAGCATAATAGAGGTTTTTTTTAAATTGTTCCAATGGGATCCCCTTTTATAATAGAATTCTTTTTCAATGATTTTAAAAATTTGTATACAAACCTTTTACATACAAATCCTAATTTGAATTCCTCAAGATCATCTTCCAGCGTAAGTTGGGTTTTTGAATGTTGAGGTTGCTTGCTTGTAAATTGGATTTTCTCCCTAAGAAATAAAAATTAAAATAATAACAAAATTGAAAATATTCTGAAGACTCAAATTCTAATAGTAAAATAATAGATATTTTTAATTACCGCATCCCATTTAGCCATCATTCTCTCCTTTTCGAATTTGGCGAATTCCTGTTTATCCTTAATTGTTGCAAAAGCTTTCCACGTGGCTAGCATTGCCACACCTGTTAATACAATGCCTGCCACGACAGCAAGAACAACTCCAAGTAAATAAATCACTGGCGGACAATGATCGGGTTCCTTTTGCGATTGAATCACCAGTTTTGTTTCATTGTAATAATAAATATAAACGTATGTACAATCATCGTCGCCTTTGAAATAACAAATAGTCTCGTCATTCTCAATTAGAGTTTTATCAATTTTTTCGACTATCTCAACATTAATCTCCGTGCAATTTTTCGCACATTCCTCTGCTGTGATATTGGCAGTATGATTCATTTGACACATAACGCACGGTTTCAATTCTTCACATTGATTTTTGCATGTTGTACATTTCTCACAGTACGGTCCTGAATATCGAAGATCGTCCTCCACGCGGCACACGCATTGGCCACAAACACAATCTCCCTAAAGTTATAACAATTTAGTGAAAATAAGTGAAAGAAAAAAATTGGAATTATAATTAAGAAAGACGACTTACTTTTCCTGAGCATATAAGATTAGATCCTGGTCGTTTGCACGTGTCAGTTGATGTTATGCATTCACATGCTTTTCCTGACCAACCCTGATAACATTTACAAACTCCATTGCAATCGCAGTCTCCATTTCCAGAACAGTATTTATTATCGCGACGATCACATGAAAAATTGTCACATTCGCAAAAATCGCCCCATATTCTCTGAAAAAAATTCCTATTTTAGTTTCCTCGTGATTTTCGAATTTTCGAATTTAAAATATAGATATTTTACCACGTATTCATCGCTAGGACGGTTGCATTCACATATTCCACAGGTACATTCCCCTCTACCTGAACAGTCGACTAAACTTGTATTATCCCGCTTGCAAGATTGCATATTGTAAGGATCGCTTGTCGCCGTATTGCATTCGCATCTCTTTCCAAAACTGAGAGGATTACATTCACAAATACCGCATTTATATGTTCCACTGAAACTACATTTTGGTGAATTTATCTCATAAGTTGAGTGATCCGGTCGTTCACAATCACAATCGCAGATCATTTCCAAATTGATTCTCAAAGATTCATTAATGCCAACCTAAAATCAAATTCGGTTTTGTAAATTACAAAAATAATAAGTAAATAATAAGTAAATACAAAAATAATAAGTAACTTAAAGAAAAAAACTCACCGGATAAATCATAAATGTTTGATTCCATTCAGAACGATTTTTCGGACAATGAGTGGCAGTAATTTCAGCAATGAATTCAACTTTATCTCCTTTTTGCAATTTGTCACACTTCATTGTTTCCACTAGTTCTCCATTTTTATTGAGACACTGTGACCAATATTTAATTTTAACAGCCTCACTGATTGATGTATCACGAATTTCCACTGTACTTCTAATTTGATTGTACTGCTCTTTAATAAGTTCAACAACATTACTGGAATCATTTGACAAAACTCCAGCTGAAGATCCTTCGACATGTGAGCATAATCTTGAATAAGTGCCCATTTCTCGTTGTGTTACTGCCCAAATAACATTTATAGCATTTTGTTTAACTTTTTGATTGATTTGCGAAATACTTGGATAATCTTGTATTGATGAATGCGTATACATTCCAGTAAAGCCATCCAAATGACACAAACCATCATTGGGCTTTACAATTCCACCAAGTTTTCCATCGCCAGCAAAATGAAAACTTGCATCTGTCGAGAAAACCAAAAGTCTTCTGGCTCGATCACGCCAACCAATTTGATCTTTACAAACAATCGCCTGCATTATCGCATCGAAACCTCCTTCAGGTGCGTCCAAATTTCCAGAAACGGAAGCACTTCGTACCAGACCCTAAAAATAAAAATATGTTACACTCTAATTGTTGATCATATGAATTGCGAAAAAAGATTTTATATTCACTTACAGAAAATCTGCTCGTGTCGTCTGAAAGTGACATGATGTGTTTGTAACCATACGGAGCAGCACATTTCGAACATGGCTCGAGAAGTCTATTGATTGGAAAGAAAGTTTAAGAAAGGTATTCCACAATTAATCTTGGATTTTAAACAATATTATTGATATTTACTTCTGAGGTACGACGCTCACATAGGGCATAACGACTTTATCGACAAAACTACCGAATCCTAATCGAAACTTGCTAGTAAGACTGCTCATTTCCCTAACAAGAAGATCACCCAAATCGGAGAGTTTTTCCTTGTCGTCCTCCATTGATTTACTCAAATCCATGAGATAGTAAAGATCCACTGGATAATCCTCAGCCTGGGAAAATGCAAATCTGACTTTTTGCGCTTGATCTGTAAAAAGAAAAGAATTTTGTTATTTTTCTTTAAAAGAACAAATAAAATAAATGAATAATAGTAAATACTCACTTATTCTAACTTTTATATTAACTTCCTGAGGCGCTATCTGAACTGCATCGTGTTTTCCGGCACCACAACAAGTTGCATTAAATTGCGAATCATATGTTTCAGTTTCCGTGAATGTTGATTCTGAATATTGCATCTCAGAACTTAAATTTCGATTTTGTATTATACTGAATATATTTGATGGATAAAAAACATATTCTTCCTCACAGAATTTCGATATATTTGTACCCGGTGCGTAAAAACATCGTCGCTCATTCAAATCCTAAAAATTTGATGATAATATTGAAATTCAAAAATAAAGATTATAAATAGTTTTTTTTATCTTTATATATACTTACAGGTTTCATACACCAGGCACAGAATTGCGTTTGAATACATTCGTGACAGGTTTGTCTGCTGATGCAGATATTCGTTCCTGATTGCGACTTCACCTTCGCACACATCATCCATATTATTGCTACTGCTACAAATCTCCATTTCCAGTTGCCGCACATTTTTGTCGCCTAAAAAATAATATAAACTTTAAAATCTTTACAGAAATGTATTTCGAAATTTTTCACAATAAAAAAAATAAAATTTTATTATTTAACACTATGGAAAAAATTTAAATAGACTTGAACAATTCACAGAGATGTAAGAAAACAATGTCTATTTATAATCACTGACTCAAATTTCTTTCTGAATCATTAATATACAGATTATTCTTTTTCTTTATATTCAAGTTTTATACTTTTTAAAAAATGTATTAATTTAATTAAAATTCAATAAAATACAATTGTTGAAAATAAAAAAGATAAAATTATTAGTAAACGACATAAACATCGAAAGAGATACAGATAAATAAGAAAAATAAATAATTAAATTTTTTTTTAAATATTCACTGGATAAATTTGTAATTAGACGAACAAATTGGCTGCAATTAATCATTTTGAAATGTGATTTATAACCGGATGGTAAAACTATTTTTAATGTTATTATCTTATATGATAATAATCTCGTCCGCGTAAACGACCGTTCACCCAAAAGATTATACAACAATTAAATTTATTATAACACTGCTCCAAATTTAACAATATAGAAATAGAAAATTAAAAATTAAGGAATTAAAAAATTTTAAACACTTGGAAAAATTAATATTACCGATTAACTTTTGGTATACACAATTTCTTTTTTAAATAACTTTAATCGAACCGTGTATAGTGATTTTAGGTCAGAAAATATACCGGTTGGTCAACTCAGCAATGTCGTCATGTTTATATTTACAATTTTATAATTGTATTATAGCGTTTAAAAATTTTTTCTCATATTAATTTCACAAAACTTTTGTTATAAATACGCAATTAATCCAATAATAAACAATAGTTGTCACTCACTTTGTCCTAAAACTAAAAGCACTGTAAATTTTGAAAGCGACAAACTTTCACAAACTTGTGTTTTTCGTTATATATAGATCACCATAAAAGGTAACCCAGGAATGGAGTTACACACACTATTGAGGCGAGTCACCAGCCCACCCGCCAGAACGAGACTCACTCTTGCTTACACTCTCCATCCACAAACCGCCGACGTAATGATTACAGAAGGCAACACCAGTGAAGGCAACTCTTTGTAGTTGACTCAAGTTCATTCACAAAAGGAATGGCACAACATGGATCAGAGTTTTCATATACGACTCCTTCTTCTCTTCAGCATCTTCCTTTTCTTCTTCTTCATCCTCTTCTTCTCTGAAGGGGGTCAGTTTCTATTTTTACCTATAGGTCACAAAAATATAATATTATCTTTAGATGAAACTAAAAGCGATTATAAAAATGTATATATACAAAACTCACCTGAATGATTTGCTTCTTTTACTCAAAAGGGTGTTCCGTTCAATAAGTTGTATCAATTCTTTTTTCAAAAGGGAGAAAAAAAGAGGATCAGTATATAGGTCTTCAAGATGAAAATAGGTCACGTGTGTCATTTGACACCCAACCCTCGACGAAAGGAATATTAATGATCCTTCTAAAAAAAATAGTACTAGAAACCTTTCGATATTGATGAGATTTTCAACAAGATAGAAAGCAATTTGTTCAAATGGACTTCAAATATGGATGAAAGAAGATAAAAACTTTTCAAAAAGTCATTGGCTAAATGACTTCGTTTTAAATTTCTTCGTTTTCAACGATCCAATAATTTTTTTAAATGAAATTATTTATTCCAAGGTTGTTAAATAATTGTAAAAATATTGAATTTAAAAGTATAATTGAAATATTTATTACTTATTTCTTAATAACATATAACGTTACCATGTTATCAAACGCAATTAAGAATAATAATAGTAATTAATATTTTTATTCCCAAGTAGAAACTGAGAAATGAACATTAAATTTTCCGTGGTATTTTTTATATTTTCAATATAAAAATGATCTTTATATTTAAAAATAAATCCACGTGAATTTAATGTTTTCCTTTGAAAAATCAAGGAATTTCAGTTTATTCAAATTCAAGTTCTGAGCAATTACTTAAAAATATTGTTTATATACAATACATCGGATCTTTTCAATTGTCATTTCATTTCGTTTTCTTTTTTTTTATTTGCACACGTCGATAATTAAAATGCGCAATTATTTGTTTCTTTCTTTATTAGTATAAATACAATTCACCAAAGATATAAATATTTACCCCTCAATTCAACAAAAAGGAATACAAACTGGATTTCGCGTTAATCAAACATTTGATTTTTGATTTCCTTAACTACAAAACAACTTACACAATATAATGTATTTAATAAATTACTTTTTATAATATTAGAAATAACACTCAAATTTCATAAGTGGAAGAACACATTTATAATAATTATACTTAAAAAAAAAATACATTGGCACCGAATTTTTATATATAAAAATATATTTATATTCCCTTTTGTCGAATTTTCGTGATTTCTTTTTTTCTCGGAATTTTTTTCGAGGGTATTATATATATGTACAAAACGAACAAAGCGAAAAATTGTAAACTTTCATTTTACAAATATTCAAAATCGTGGTGAGGGGGAGAGGGGAAATTTTTGTGAAAATTCCCCAGCTTTTTCAATCACCGTTTAAACACCTATATATATTAAAAAAGGTACACAATAACAATGGATTTTTCTTTTATACATTATTATTATTATTATCATTCAGTCCAGTCGCTCGAGTTCACGATATTCTGTGTTCTTTATCAAAATTGGTAACGATTCATCAAATAATAACTCTTTGTTTCGAGATAATGAATCTCTACATGACTCAAATGTTTCATAATGAACCGTTAAAAACACAGTAAATCGTTATTAAATGTAAAAATAACATTTTTAAGGTGCTAGCTTATTCCTTTTTTTCATTATTCACGTGCTGCAACTATAAATGTTAATATATAAGTTTCTTTATGTACAAGTGAGTCTCTAAAGGGAAACTCTACTTTTTTTTTTACTATTTAACAATTTACCCACGATACATAAATATACACAACTAAAAAATAGGCTGTATTAAAAAAATAAATAAATAAACAGCGCAAAATATTTCAATAACTTTGTAAAGCTCGCGATAATTGAACATTTAATTGTCCACGGTTTTCTTTTTTTTTGTTGCAGGGATGAATAATATGTGTCACAATCAAATGGAAGATGTACTAGATTTTTAAACTACGGGAAAACTAAAAACAAAGAAACGAAACAAAAATTCAAAACATAATGCCTTTTTAGTGAATAAAATTGATAAGAAGTAAAATTATCTGCGTGCAATGAGAGAAAAAGGTTTTCATATCTCAAATATTATTTTTTTTTTTTTTTTTAAATAATATTCAGTACAATATTTATCTGCACGTAATTATAGCATAGTATTTACATGTAATTAGCGCAATAATTATTTGATTAAATGAAGGCATTTTTCATCAGTGCACTAGAAGAATTTTATTTCCATTCATCATTCTCAACTTTTAATGAAAACCTTAAATATATGGTGAATTATAGGTTTTTTTCATATAAAACAGTCATGCGTCTCGAGGTTTAATAGGTTTTTTTTTCTTTGTTAATCTATTGTCTACGTGACAAGATTGTCGAATAAAAGGGCTGTGTAAATAAATTCACAATTCTAATATTTTCACCAATTTTTCAAATAATAAATTCAATAATCGTTTTATTTACAAAGTGATCATTACATTCTGAACCCATTAAAAAATGTTATTTTAATTTTTTTCTCTTTTTGCTAAACACTAAATTTTTTAATCAGTCCAGAACTTAATAACTTTGTATATGAATTTTGTATTATTAAATCGACTCTTTGAGCAACAAATTAAAACAATATTGCTATTTAATGGGGGGGCGACTAACAAATATTATAATCGTGTACACAAGCCCTTTTATCAACTATATAGGAAATATTTTTCTTTTCTTTCTTTTTATAATATAATATTGGCATACACATTGAAAGTTTTAGAGATTCTTTAAAAGCTTGTAAGGCTACGCAATAACGCATTCTGTATTTGGTGTTGTCATTTGATTTCGGAAATATACAATATTATACAGCAACTGTCCGACATTAATTTATTTATTTGACTTAATTTCTTATTTAACTTCTCATTTTGCCAAATTGACATTTGTCGTAATTCTTCATTAGGACAGATAAAAATTAGGCCGAAGAAAAATTAGTTTAAATAAAAATTAGGCTAATAAAGAATTGACAAAAAATGCCGATTAGATCGAATAAAAATTTAACTTGAAATTTGGAGAAAATTCAGTCTCCTAAAAAACAATTAATTTTTGACGGACAGTTATATTAAAATTGTGATATTTTCTGAAAGACTGATTTTTTGATGAGTCTCAAAACTAAATTTAAACAGATTTTATATATATATATAATATTTATCCGCAAGTAAATATTTTACAAAATGCCTTCATGGCACGCAAATGCTGCACGATTGCTACCTAATCTTTAAAATTTATCAAAAGACTCAAAATATAGCTTTCTTTTGTATACTGCTTATAAAATCATGAATAAGAAATTACTATATGACATACGAGATGCGTGGGAAGTGCCTCATTTACAGGCCGGTATGCACTAGAGAAAAGAACGAAAAAACTATCCCAAACACGATTCTACTTATGATAATAATATAAATTTTTTAGTCATTTTTCATTGACTTCTTTTTCACATTTCATCATTTATGTAAAAAGAAAGTAAATAAAGGAGAAAAAAATTTTCATAAAAAAAAGATAATTTAAGATTATTAATCTTAAATGATTTTTTTAAATTATCAAAATGATATAAAAATTTTGAAAAAATAGATGATAAAATGAAAATCATACCTAGAATTGTATTGTAAAGATTCTTCCTCATCACTCAATTTCTCCCTTACTTATAAATGTGACTTTCTTTCCAATTGAATTGACATTTTATGGACTCTGTATATATGCTTACAATAGAAGGCTATCAAAATCAGTGCATTCTTGATATTTCTCTCTAATCGGGTAGATTAGGCGGAATTGTACCAATATATATATATGTATATATATACTTTCTCCTGTGTCGATAATAAACTATTTACAAATTTCTTTTTTCTCCTGAGCCAAAAAATTCTCTGGCAAGAGTATGGAAAACTCTTTCGATAATAATATTGAGCAAAACATACGGATTTTTATTTCCATTATTTCTTTGAGAGAAAAAGAAAAACAACAACTGCCCAAATAAGTGAGTCTCTTGGAATTCGAAGCAAGAAAAAATTCTTCACACATTTTCTCATTAAATCACAATAATTCCATTGTCAATTGCAAATATGTTGTTCCAAATTTTTTATTCCTCGGATAACTTGATTCTCAGCAGATCTAATTGGAAGAATAACAACTTACAATTAGGCTTCGTTTCGATTATTCTCGCGACAAATCGAAAAATACTTTTTAGATTAACCCTCACTAACGGAAGATAATGAACTTCGTGTTGAATTTGCTGTATGATGGGTAAGATCAGGTAAATCTGGCGGCAGGCACAGAGGAATAGCACTAGGTCCGTAAATTAATTCCTGTTCTTCTAATTGCAATGCAAATTGTTCTTCCAGTTTCTGTAACATCGAAAAAAATACATTTTATTCTCTCTTTTTTTATTTTCTTCCAATCTTCAAAATCTCCGATCTATTTTTTATTTCTCTCTCAAAAATAGACAATATTTTCTGACTCAAATTCTACATCGTCTCATTGAATAATTGGATTAATTTTATTATATAATCGAAAATTTGTAATAACTAACCTTCTCAGAATAAAGACTCTTTTTCTCGTTCATGATCTTGACTACAATTTCTCAGGGATTTTATGTTTATTGATTTGCAGGAAAGTAATCAAATGAAGCGTTTATTTGAAACGTAAAAGCAACAACAAAATGATAATAAACAATAAAACAAATTACCTTTTATCTAAATATTAGTACAAGGTACACATCCCTTTATGAAAGTAATTTTTTTTCAATATAATTTCAACAAACCAATATAGGAGTGTTTATGACACTACAAAAAAAAATACAAAAAAAAATTGACACTTTCAACCTGTGACATTTACCACATAAATGGAATGTAGTGACGGACGGACATTTTTTACAAAAAAAAAAAAAAAAAATGAGATATACTTCAGAAAAATTTTTTACAAAAGAAAATAATGGAATTATTTCCTTGAGTTTCTGAAGGTGACAAAAAGTTAAGATACTTGTGAATAATAATTAAGAAAAAACCTTAAAAATATTATTCTAGAATTTTACCCTAAATAATGATTCATAAACAATATTAAAACTAATAAAACAAATAATTGCTATAAGAAAATAAAAAAATAATTAAGCAACACTAAATTTAAAGATTAATTCTAAAAAATTATCTCAAAAATGTAAATAATTGTTTTTTTTTGTTTCTTGTTATTTTAATCCTGTTAGAAACAAGACTAAAAAATAAAAAAATCTCACAATTATTAAGAGACTTACTCTGTTAGATGAGAATTTTCAAAGAATTCTAAATTTCTGAAAAAAAACATTATGCAACAAAGCAAAATCGATGAGGAGACGTTGACGAAAATATTTTCTAGACAAACATAAAAGCGTGATGGACAATAATTTTGCGGAACGATAAGATGCAAAGAAAGAGGAACAAAAAGAAAATAAACAAAATCACTAACTACGAGGAAGAGATGGAACAAAGTCTGATTTAGAATATCTTCTAGAGAGCGTGCTGCTCAATGAACTTGTGTCGGAACCGCTGGTTCTCAAACTCACACGAGGTATGCTAAATGAAGAAGGCGAATTGGGAGTGGAATGTGGAATTTGTGTGGATCGTTTCAAGGTACCGGGTAATGAAAGTGTTGAGTAGTCAAAGGAAGTAAGATAGAAGCCGCTAAGACGAGAAGGCAAATAGCCGCGGTAACGAGTCTCCAATGTTTCCATTTCAGCTGACAGCTCCGCCTCTAATTTCTATAACAAGTATCACACAAGACTCATTTTAAAATTCTCGTCACCATTTACAAAGAGTCACTTTCTCATTCGCCAGAATATCGAAAAATACTGGCAAACAAGGTATCAAAAATGTTTCACGCGAATTATTTATAATTTCCTGATAACGAAGAGTGAAAAACAATCTTTAAATATATATAAAAAAAATTGTTCTATTAAATCCCCGATCTGCGAGTTTGCAAAGATTTATAATATCCAAGAGTGGAGTTAAAAATATCCGCACTTCTTGAAACCAACGATTTCATAAAATTTGCATTTTCCACATTTGAAATAGTCTAAAGAAAAGAATAATAATTACTAACGTATAAGAATGCTGCAAACGTTGACACCATTTACATAGGTACATGTACGCATGTGGGTAGTCAAGAATTCCAAAGAAAAAATGTAGGCACACGTTATTTAAATTTCCACGACTTTGCAAAATAATATTAAAACTTCTAATATTCACGTCTCGTTTACTCCCATTTTCGGTGTAGGTCTCTCAAATTGCGCGAATTCTTTAGAGTGCACATTTAAATTATTATGCAAAAATCAAAACTTTTAATAAAGTAAACTTGGCACATTAAAATTATGCTGGTAAAAAGCTTAGCATAAAACAATAATTAGAGAATTAGAGGTAATTAAAAAAAAATTGCAATTAATGCATTGCCAAACAAGTGACAGAAATTTTGTCAACAAAACAAAAAAATAGAATAATGTAAAAAAATTTGACATACCTGTTTACGTGGTTTCAATAGAGTTTTCCACTCTCTCAGCTCCTTGGTATACGCCTCTTCTTGCTCCTTCAACTTCATTGTTTCATGCTCCATCAACATTTTCCTCTTCTCATTCTGCAATTGCTCCAGTTCCTTGATATTCGCATCGCATTGAGCCTTAACTTCCTCGAGTTGTCGCGAATGCTTTAATTCAAAACGTTGCTGTTCCGCTCGATACCTTTTCTTCTCGTTCTCCTGGAATTTCTTCAACTTATCTCTTTCTGCATCTGGATCTGGTGTGGTCGACGTTATGGAAATTCTCATTGATTCCCTGAACATCATTTCCCGTGCCTTCATTTCATTACGAATTCGTTTTGGCAAATTTCTACGTTCAATTGTCTGTCGTTTTATTAATTCCTCCTCCTTTCGAAGATTCATCCTTTTCATTTGCTCCAATTCTTTTTCATGTCTAATTAGCATTTGATGCCGTTGCAGGAAAAATGTATCCTTCAATTGTCTCTTGAGTAATTGTTGTCGTTCGTGAATTTGACGTTCCTCTAATTCCCAAATGGCAGCCTCACGCGCTCTCATTAATTGTTGCTTCTGTTGAAGAAATTGCCTCTCCATTAATGCAATTTTCTCGCGATGACTGTCTGACAATCGTCTCAATGACATTTCATGATTCTCGTTCAATTTCTCGAGGAAAAGTTTTTCGCGATCTTCATGTTCTGCCTCGAGTTTCTCCTTGCGCACTTTAAATGCATTCTTTCGCTTTTCTTTGGGCATTAAGTCAACCTCTTGTTTAATCAGTCTCAAATCTTGTTTCAGTCCCTCGCGGAATTGTTTTAACTCACGTTCTTGTTCGCTACGAATTTTTTTCGATGCTAACCTCAAATCGGCTTCTTGTTGTGTTTCAGCGCGTTCGATTTGTTGTCTTTGTTGTCTCGCGAGCATTTCCAAATCGGCCTCAGCACCACGTTCCAATAATTGTCTCTCTTGCTCGAAACGTTTTTCTTGCTGATCTTTATTACACTGTGCTTTCTGCGAGAGATCTTGAAATTGTTTCTGTTCCATTTTTTGCAACATTTTCAATTCTCGCAGTTCTTGTTTCCTGAATATTTGATCATCGTACACTCTTCCATTCTCATCGTCACCGTAAATAACACGTGATGTTGTGGTTGTGACAACAACACCGTCAATTTCAAATTTCCTTGTTCGCTTTCTCGTCTTTTTCTTTAGATTCATCATTTGTATGTCCTCTTTTGTTCGAGTTGTTCGTGGAACGTCACGATTGTATTCCGGTTTGCGACGAAGGACCACTTCATCGTCAATTTCAGAAGACTGTCGTGATTCACGACCAATGTGATTTTCTTTATTTGAACCTCGACTGTCTTGACTGATAGTTGTTGAGATTGATTCAGCGTCGGAACGATCAACACTCTTACTTGGAGTATAAGATCGTGTTGATCCAGAATCACTGTGTGATCGTGAACCTTCATAGCTATCTGGAGAAACACGTTTTTCTTTTTGAGTTTTGAGATTAGTTTCACTTTGTTTCTGCATTTTTGTGATCCTATTCACTTGCGACGGTTGATTATTCTTAAGCTGACCATTCATTTTAACCGGTGCTTTACGTCCTACATCGTCAACTTCGGAAGTATCAACTTTGGAACTCGCAATAATCATAGACGTTTTGCTCGTTTCATCACCACTGTCACTCTTGGTACTGGATCTTCCAGTGGAACTAAGATCACTCAATGATGAACCTGTTCGAACAACAGATGAATCTTTCACTTGTTCTTGCTCATCACCAACTGTAACAACTGAAACGTGACTAGTATCCTGTAACTCGTCCACTATTGGACTGACTATGATGACTTCAGATTCGTCCAGCTTTTTACCGATTTTCTTACTTGCGTCCGTAATAACAATTGATTGTTCCTGCGGTGTATATTCCAAACTGTCAAGACTGGGAAATCCGTCATCGTCAGTTGAACTTTCGTTTACTTGGGTTTTATTTGTCTCGTTAGCGACAATAACAACCTCTGACGTAGGCGAGGAATGTCTCGGTGGTGGTGATGATGTTGCATCAACGAGAACTGGCGGATGAGTTGTAACCACTGTCACTTGACTCACATTACTTGCGAGGCTGTTTGATGGATCTGGAGTTTCAGTCGTGATCCTTACTGTTGATGTGTTTAGACGCATTTCCTGGTCAAGTGGCGATTTTCCTAAACACAATTAATTATTTCTTAACTTAATTAAAAAAAAGTCAAAACTAAAGTTAATAGAAAAAAATAAACAAAATCAACATTTTGAAAATAGCAGGAAATGATTATTCAATCAACTTACCAGTAATAACAACAATATTATCTCCACTTCCACTTCTTGACACACTTTTGCTTCTATGAGGCGTTGATGTGATAACGGCAACATTAACCGCAGAACCGGAAGCTCTCCTATCCCTTGTGCGCTGCCCTGATGGACTTTCACGACTAGGTTTTGAGACATTTTCATACGAATCGTTTCTGGATGAGCCTTCACTACGCCATTTTTCAAGATCTTCACGAATTTCTGAATTCTTTTTAATATCCCCGGTTGAACTGGCTTTGACAGAACTCTTTTCCGAAAAGGTAGCATTTCGCGTTTTTGGTGGTTGTTTCGTACTTTCGGCAATAGAGTCATTAATTCGTTTTCCAGCTTCCATTGATATTTGCCTTTCCAACACGGCATTCAGTTTTTCCTCCACTGATCGACGTTTCTCCTGAATGCTTTTGATATTTTCAATTGAGGGTTTTCTCTCAAATCTGAAATTAAAAATGAAATTAATAATACTTGATCATTTGTCGCATTGTTATTAGGATACTCTAATAACTTTGGATCAAATATAATGGGAATGATCCGTAATTAATTAAATTACCTGTTTTTCTCTTCCAAGGAACACTGTTTATTTAAAACAGGCTTCTTCCACTCGTCGCTGGATAAGGGACGTACTGGTGCGGATTTTCTTTTCTCCTCAACACTCATTTTATTTTTACTTCCCGAGTGTCTTTTTCCTTCCGCTGATTTTGGTCTAATGTCAACATTTTTCGTTTCATGACTACTTGCTTTCTCCTCAACCTTTGGCGATTTAATTTTTTCCGAATTATCAATTGGAATATTCTTCTCAATTGATTTCTGACTCTCACCATTGAGATTCGACGAATCTTCTTTGTTATGATTTTGCATTGTTACATTCCTATTTTGTAATTTATCATCAATTACTGATTTTGGACGATCTGTTATTTCGATTTTTGGAACATTTTCCTTCTCGTCATTTTTACTATCTTGACGTGGCAACGGTGGTGGAGGTGGTGCCGGTCCTTTTTCCCTGGACAGTCTTCTCTCGTTTGTCTCACCCGCAGCTGGCGGTTTTGGTGCCTGAACAAATAATATTTTCATTATTATTTTAAAATGTACCAGTGAATTATTTTATTTCAGTGAAATTATTTCTACAATTATACCTGTTTCTTTTCAACTGACAATGGAATATTTTCCTTAGAGTCAGTTTTTCGTATTTTCTTGTTTCTTTCTTCCTTCTCACCATCGCGAGTAATTTCTCGTTTGTTGCTTTCTTCTTTCTTAACAGATACGGGTGGTGCAATTGTCGTTTCTTTATCATTAACTGTAATTGAAAATTAAGAATCATAAAACTTTTAATTATAACATTAAAGAGCGGAAAAAATTTTCATTTAAGAATGTTGTTTAGAAAATGGAAAAAAATAAATAGATTATGTTTACCTTTAACGTCAATGTCACTGCGTACAGATGCAGAGTCATCTCCGAGTTGATCCAGTTCCAGTGGAAGCTGTGACGTGCGCTGCTCCTGCAAGTCATTATAATATGTTTACAAATATCGAAAATTAAAAAATTTTTTAAAATATATAATTGCAAATAATTTTGCTATAAAAAACACAGACAGCATAAACGTAACATTCTTTTCAAAATAATTCAAAAATGAACTAAAATTGAAAAATATTGATGAATCTTTTTCTCAATAGTAAATGGAAGTTTATTTTTACATTCTTCGGGAAAAAAAGTTTTATCAACTTCCACTTGCTAGGAGAATTTTTTAATGATAAATTTGCTGCACAAGGCAATATGGCATATAAAAATAAAAGTTTTGGAGAAAATATTACGACCGATATAATTGGCAGAAGCTACTGACCTGGCAATCGCACGGGCGATGGGGCTGGCGAGGCCCAGGAGAGCCGCATGCACAGCCGAATAATAAAGTTACACGTTACAACAGCGCATTCACGATTTATTTTTTAATTCCATTTAGGTAGAAATTAAAAAAGAAAGAACGTGAAATAATTTTTAAACATTTTATTTGAAATAATAAACTAGTAATTGCGATATATAGCAAAAATTGTGACTTGCATTTTTTATATAGTGAACGATTATTCATTTTTTTTTTCTAATAAATAATTATATATGCAGGACAAATGTCACGATAATAAAAATTGCATCTTCTTTTTGCCTAATCATCTAAATATGTTGAAGCTAAAAACTATTCCGTGCAAATTAAAATTCAATAATATTATAAAAGTTCAAATAATTGACATTACATACTTAAATGCACAAAATATAGAGTAATATTTAGATTTCCCTGCAGTTAATAATAAAAAATGCAAACATTTATAGTTTTAACAGTAATTATTTTAAAATAGCCTTAAATTTTTTTTGTGTATGTTTCTTTTCAGTATTTAAAAATATTTCAGAGAAATTCAAATATTTTCTAAAAATAATTTGCATATACAGTTAATTGATCTCCTTTATACAGAAGAAAAAGAAAACTTTTTGAATCAGCCAAAGAAAAAAAAAAGAAAAAGAAAATGGTGGTAATATCTTTGCTAAAAAGTGACTACTAGCGATGGTATCACTTAAAAGCAGCTTACCAATTCGCTGATACTGTTCTCTGTGCTTTTTCGCCTTTTTGGCCTTCTATTGTAGAGTAAGCGTGTAACAACGTATTTACATATTAACCGTATAATTCAAGCGAGCACTATTTTTCTTTCTCGTTATTATTATAACTGTTATTCTCAAACATGCTATTTCAGTGAAGCAAAAAATACCGAGATGTCAAGAAGTATTTGACAAAAAAAGAGTAATTTCAGTTTTATGAAGTAGAGTTATGGAGAAAGTATGTTTTGTACGAAACTTTATGGAATTCTTTACAATGTATGATTATTTTAAAAAAGAAGATATAAAAAACGAACAAAATTAAAAGGAAAACGAAAAAAGAACAAAATAAGAAGAAAAGTAATAAGAATTTGTACCTCAGCTTCTTCGTCAACAAGTTCTTCTTCCACAACATCAGCCTTATACTCCAGTAATAAATCCCTAATCGGCTTTGAATCTAGAGTTCGATTAATAAATGAATGCTTAAGTAATTCTTCAGACGTTGGTCTTGAAGCAGGATCTTTAATAAGAGCCTTGGCAATGAAATCATTAAATTCTTTGCTCCATTTGCCAGGTTGATCAAGCTTTGGTGGATCGCTTTTTTGAATTTTCAATAGAACTCGCATTGGAGACATTTCATGATTTGGTGGTTCCATTTGTGCGAATTCTATTAAAGTTATACCTAGAGACCAAATATCCACCTGAAAATAACAAATACACATTTACATTTAATTCCAAAAATAAGTAAATTATCAATTTTTACAAATTTCCAAAATTGTTAAATGAAATAATTACTTTAAAATCGTAAGGATTGTCCCTGAATGTTTCACATAAAACTACTTCTGGCGCCATCCAATAGGGCGTTCCAATAAAAGTATCATGTTTCTGTAGGGTTTGTTTATTTTTAGCCGAGACCCCAAAATCAGCTGCAATAAAAAAATTAAAATTTAATTAAAATTACATAATCAATTTAAGTGACAATTCTTTTTTTTTAAATAAAATTTATTTTTTACCTATTTTAATACCGCCTGACATTGTCAGTAAAACATTGCCTGCTTTTAGATCCCTATGTATAACTTTGGATTTGTGCAAAAATGCCAGACCTTTGGTCATATTTTGACAAACATAAGCTATTTGTGGTTCGGTTAATGGTTTTTCCAATTCAACCATTATTGAATCCACTGCGCCACCATCACAGTATTCAATTAACATCTACATAATAAATTAGACGTTAAGTGAGTTTAATTCGCGTGAAAAATGATTCAAGGTAGTTTAAATTATTAGACGTTTAATATTTCTAATTCTTACCCATAATTTGCCTTCTGTGAAGAATGCCTCATATAGTTCGACTACATTTGGATGCTTACATTCTGACAATATGTCTATTTCAATCATAAAGTCACTTAAATCATCTTCACCATCAAGTGCACACATCTTTGCAGCAGCCAGCTGATGCGTTTGTTTTTGCTGTGCCTAAAATTAAACAATTTATTAATTTCAGAGAATTTTTTTCCAATTTCTTTTCAAATTTTCATAATATTGTGAAATACTTATTGAACTTAATTCAAGTCTTATTATTTTTTAAATAAATTGATTTATAAAATGTGTTTTGTTTAATTTAAACTAATTTTATATTAAAGGAGTAAAGTTTTTTAGTAAAATTATTGTTGAACGTCGTTCGATATTGTTCAGTAATAAGATTAGAAAAGAAGCTTTACAATTTCACGTGCTTATTTGTGTTAAGTAGAATATTAAGTATTTTTTAAATCTCGATTTCTTTACATTTCATTCAATAAAGAAATTTATTTCAATAAATAAATAAATGCAAATATTAAACATTTTTTTAATCTAGATTTTTCCACTTTATTCAATATGAATAAATTATCAGCAGAAAATAAATGAGAATTCAATTTTACGTAATTGATATCGCAAAAATTTGAACATATCAATTATTAACAGTTTCAATTGTGACAGAATTGTGTTAAATATGTGCTTGCGCTGTTTTTATGATTTATCATAGCAATTACTAGTCATTATTAAATTCATAATTGATTTTTTATCAACTATTGATAAAATATTTCTGAATATATTTGTTTTCTTAGCTTTTCTTGTAATCTTGGGGAAAAATGTACTCTCTTATTTGAATAATTTTAATTATTATTAAATAAATAAATTGCTTTACCTTATACACAATTCCAAAAGCGCCGCCTCCCAATTCTCCAACCATTTCCCAAAATTCTTCTGGATCGCAATCCATTCTGATATTGTTATAAAGTTTTTTCTTCTTCGCGTCATTGCCACCGAAGTGGAGTGCTTTTTTCAAGTTTGATAGAAAAGACATATTGACTGTTGCAATATTATTTCACTGAGATAAAAAAAAAAACACAGCGATGTACACCTTCTTTTTTTTACATAGTGCACAAAACTAAAAGCATTCACTATAATACTTAATTGACGAAGTTACTTTCACCTAAGAAAATTATGAAAATAACTGTAAAAAGACATAGTCTCAATATATTTTGAGAAACACGAAGTCTTTCATGATTAACACAAGTTGACAATTATTGGTTTCTGAAGTAATTCATGACAATGAATCATTCAATTAGCTTTAAAAACCCATTTGGAAGTTGCATCATTTTCAAGTAATCTTCATTTTTTTTTCTATTTCTCTTTCTATTTTGTAAATAATAAATTCCAATTAATGCAATTTAAATTAAGTGGTTCAGATCCCCATTAATTTCCAGGGGATCATGTTAAATCTCTCCCGCATTTTGATGAAAAAAAATTCTTTAATTGCAAAAATAATTTTTTACTTTATTTCTCAGATATCCATTAATGTGCAGTTTTTGATCCATTTCTGTATTCCAAATGAAAATCCAAGGCACCTGAAAGAAATGAAACATTTTTATGAAAATATTTATTTCCTATAATGTTATCAAGAGTAAATATTTTTCAAATGTAGTTTCTTTTCATAATATTACTAATATTTATGTGTTCCCCTAATATTTAGAAGATTATCATAATCACAAGGAAACTTTCTGTCAGCCAATAATGACTTAATGACATCATTCCTTTTTGCTTTCACATACTTTCAATTTTATTGACTGAAAGTATTGAAAAGATTTCAAAGAATCACTTCTTTTACGTTTTGTAGAAAAAAAAGGAAAAATACTGGACTGCAAAAAAAAATTTTTGTACACTAACAACACGAGGAAGATAAAAATCAACCATTATTTGCATCATTTAATAAACAAGCATTAGAAAGGAATAAATTGAGAGAGAAAAAAGAAAGTGTGTAACTACAAATACTGAAACTTGAGGAAATGATACTTAAAAAAGCAAAAACTTTGTAAACTTGGAAAGAACTTCTTCTGAAGTAGCATAATTAATGTGCTAGTAAGAAATTCTTGCAATAGAGAAAACTAGGACATGACTGTTAGACCAACATTCCATCCAAGAGGCCTTCTAATTTACCATTGGTCTTGACTTTCATTAAATAGTTTTTATATATTTAATTCTTGCATAATAGCGAAAGGCCGATATGTAAATATTTACTTACAAAAATCTTTCGCTTCCTTGAGCTTTAAGTCAATGGCCTCATATTCTAAAGAATCATTAAATTTTGCATCTCAGTTTAGCATAATGAAAAAAAGTGAATAAATTTTGGTTTTAAGCAAGTGAATTTCTGTACTATCGTTAGTTTATCAGCATAATAATTGAGATATCACGTTTATTGTTCATGAGAAGTTAGATAAGAATGATATTTCAACTGATACTGTACTGCGATAAGGCAAATTTCGTTGGATCAAAGTATTTGACATAACGTAATCTTACATCTATCATTCTAATTAAATAATAAAATTGTATCTTTCACATCGGATTCAAAGAGAATAAAAATAATTACTAGTTTAACACATTTTGAATATCCTGGATAAAATATATTTTGTACTTTCAGTATCATCAATTCGAGTTTTCTAGCAATCATAATAGACTAGGAACTATAAAATACAGTTTTTGTAAGATATTAACGTCATTGTTCAGTGAATCATAAATTCCTCTAAGCACAATTTATGCCAATGACTTATTGCGCTTCTAGAAGAACAACAACAGATTTCCGTAGACTATCAATCAAAATAGGACACATTTTCCCTTAAAGGCCAAAGGGGTTGGCGAGCAATATTCAAGTTTAATGATTTGTACTTTAATGTCGCAAATAAATTAAATGTAAATTCCAACTTTGCAAGTTCCTCCTGTGTTACGAAATTCACTTTTGTAAAATAAACCTACGCTCCTCATTAAAGAGTCGAGAAAAACAACTTTACCTACTTCTGAATAAATTGAACTGAGCCTTTACAATTGAAATTATGACACAAGTCACCAAGACAAGTGAATAATAAAATGCTTTCGATGTAGACTTTTATGATTAGGCGAATTTAACCCGTTCTTTTTTTTTCTTCATCTTCATCTTCTCGTGACATCGATTTTTAGCCTTTAAATAAAATACTCAAAAGGATGTAAATTAGTTTAATTCGTAGGACCAACTTATTAAAAAGGAATTCACAATCAAGATTTAGTTATGAAAATATTTGTGCTAAATAAAAGTACACAAACTGAAAATCCACGAAAGCAATATAGACATTCGTCTCGTGGCTTCCGTCCGTTCGTCCATTTGTCCAAACGTCTGTCTGTTCACCGATTGAAAACAAATCGACAGGTGCCGATGTTTTAAAGATTGAAAATCAACAATTTTGACACAATCGACCTGAATTCCTAACCCACCTTTCAAATTTTCTTCCGACCTCTACGTTAAGTCAGTAGCCAAATGATCATCAAAACCGCACAAGTATCAGGAGAAATTTTAAGACTTTTAGAGGACATCAGCAATATCAATCTGCGAATGTAGCAGGCGCGTCTCCCATACGATAGAAAACTTGGTCGTGATTTTTCATGAAAACTATGTTATTCTTTCAACATGATTGATCATCATAGACACAAAATGACACTAAAATTGGAAACGGTTTTTTATTAATCTCAAGATGTGCAAACTAAATTATTACGCTTTTCCGTGAGTGAAAGGTCATCAAGAAGAACTCACCTTATTTTGCGGTAAAATCCTTTCGCATACGCGAATTCCGCAAGACTTCACTTTGCGAAAAACACTTGGCGTGTCGACGCCCTTTTTCACTTAAACTTGAGTACGATTTCGTCACAGTCACACAATAACATCTACATTGGAAAACTACAAATACCGAAAAATCACAGAATTTCGTACGTTTGACTGTTCATCACGGCCATTTTCAGCGCACGCACAGAGCACACACGATTAAACACCACGCCTGGAAGTGACGTAACTAAAATGCAACACTGCGCTCTAGTGATGATGTTCCTAATGAGATCCTAAGTTATAACTTTAGAATTTTCTAGTACAAAATTTCTTTTAGAGTTATTGCTTAAAGTTTTTTTATTATGAGAAATAAAAACAATTTACTTTAAAAAGAAATTTAATCATAGAAGTTATAGAGTATTAATGTGAAAAAAAAATTTCAGCCCAGGGCCCCTAAGGAGTCTTGATACAATACTGGTATTAGATATAGAATTTAACATTTAAATTATTATATTAAATAAAAAAATACACAAATTAATAAATATTCTAGAAAATAAAATATTGTTTGAGAATACATTTAATATTAAAATCATTACGAATTATCAAACTGTTGTGAATGAAATTGTGAAAGTCAGTATAAATGGGAGAAATTCTTTTTTCTCTTCTCACTCGCGAAATTTTAGTAAATAAAAACTTTCTTCTAATAATAAATATTTGTTTTCTAATGATAATATACTGTCAGCTTAACAATTTATTAATATTTATTAACAACAACCGTATTTGTTAACAACAAATTATTTAAATGTATACGACTGACGAGAAGTTGGTAATGAAATGGTATGACTTCACGCAACTGCTGTTGCGCATGCCTTCCAAGAGTTTTTTTATTGGATTAAAAGAGCGCTCATGTTTAAAACGGTCTTCCTAAATAAGTCATTTTAAATTAACGCGCACATTTTGACCAATAGAGCAGTTCTTTTAAGATATGCGCAGTTGGGTTGATATTTTGTTGGTAGCCTTGATTTTATTAATTAAGGGTAGGGGGGCGCAAAAAATTATTATTTTTATCACATTTATGTAAAAATGGCTGATCAAGTGTTACGGGAATTAGAGGCTGCTGCACAAGTTGTTTTAGTAAGTTCAATTATTACTTACACTATTATTTATAAACATTTAATGGTAAATAATTATCTCTTAATTCGTTACATTAAAAGTACTTTGTATTACATCCATATTCATTGAATTTTAATGTTACACCTTCTCGATGAAGGTTATGTTATCATAGTCGAAAATACATATTTGTTTATTTTGAATAAAAGGATAAATATATTACTGTTTTACAATGATCTTTTATTGTCATTAATATTAAACTCTAAATTCTGTCAAACAACTATCATGCAAAACATAATTTAATGACGTCTATTTTTCAATTAAAATGCGAGAAAATATAAAATGTATAAAATTAGATTTACACCACTTTCATCACAATTAGCTCGTTATTTTAGGAATCTGAGTTTTTTTTGTATTCTAAAGCTTTCTTTTCACTTTCTAGTCAAAGCATAAATTATACTCTTTTAACACCCTGTTGAAGCTTTTCTCTCATCTAAATTCATTTCAAGTTTAGGAGATTTATTATATTCGCGTAATTTTCTAATTCTATGTCAATTTTTTGCATATTTTTTCCTATAGTAAGTGATAAATATTGAAACTAAGAAGAGTTGGATAAATTTAGGTTGTTAAAACAAATAATCCGAATAGGAATTATTTATTACCATAAACAAATAAATTTCTAATTTTAAGTTTGGAAAAATTGTTTAGTTGAATTTATGAATGAAAATTTTACAGGCACCTCCAAATCTTGTGACCGCCGAGCAGAGACAGTCTGCAGAAGCAGTGTTCCTAAATTTTCGAAAAACAAAATCACCTTATGAACTTTGCCGACAAATATTGGAGACAAGTACTGTAGATTATGTCCTCTTTGAATCTGCCGGTTTAATTAAATCAGCGTTGATTAGAGAATGGACATTTTTGCCTCCAGAGGATATTGTCTCGTTGAGACAATATCTTTTGCATTATATCATCACCAAATCCACATTGGCACTATTTGTGAGGGAAAGAATACTGCAAGTGATTGCGATTATGGTGAAAAGAGGAAGCGTGGAAGATATGGGTGAAGAAAGACGTCGGATATTAAATGAAGTTGAAGGTCTCATTATGAGCGGAGATATGCCAAGGGTATATTTTTTAAATATTAAAAGCGTAATTATGAATTTTTCCTGTGCTTCATTTCTGAACTTGTTTTTTTAATTTTAAAGCAACTTTTGGGATGCAGCATAATATCGTCTCTAATGCAAGAATATGCAACAACTGTGAAATCCTCTGATGTAGGATTAACATGGGAGACTCATTTTAAAGCTAAGGAACAGTTTGAGTTGACTGATTTAAAGAGGATATTTAAATTTTGTGTTGGAGCACTCGGAGAATTGACTAAAGAGAATATAAGAGAAGAAACCTTACCTTTGGTCAAACATCTTTTGGCCATATCAGACAACATTCTCTTATGGGGATTCATTTATGCAAATTATATCCTTTTCATAATATTAATTTTAAACAATTTTTCTACCTTTATTTTTAATTATTCTAAAACTAAAATTAGCAAAAGTAGTAAATCAGTAATAAATTTTTGTTCGGAAAAAATTAAATTTATTCAGTACTTTCCTTAATTCCTTTGCACTGCCAAAAAGATTAATAGGAGTTTTTGAAACTGTTCATGAATCAGATGTACCATCATTACGTTTGAATAGTTCTTGGCAAGATGTGATTCTCGATCCGGCTGTTTTAGACTTATTTTTTACTCTCTATTGGAAAGTGCGTACTAATTTACAACTCGCTCATCACGCAAGGAATTGTCTTGTTCAACTTGGAAGTCTAAACATTTTTGGTTTTTCAAGTACTGCAAAATTACGTTATTTGACAGTTTATCTACAAAACTTCCTAAAGCTTCTCTCCAACATTGAAATTATCGATCAGGAAGCTCTTGGAATTGCTAGAATTATAAGAAAAATCATGACATTCTTCCAAAATACATTAAAATCTTTACCTGAAGATTTATTTAAATCATTCATGGAACAAATTACGAGATTAACTTGTCTATTTGCTGAAGGTGCTGCTCGCGAGGAATCTGTAAGTAATTTTAAATTAATTTTAAATGATTAATTTTCTTGACTAATTGTACAATAATTTTTTCTTTTTATTTAGCTGTGTGCAGACGATTGTTTATACATGGAAGCGTTTGAGAGAATGCTTGACATTTGGAGCACAATTACATGCCAATACAATTTGTGTCCTAATGAATTTAATGAAAATAGTTTTGTACAAATATTTAATACGTACCTTCAGTGCCACTTATCGCCTCCTGATGGTAGCAGAGGATCTGGAAGTAGAGAACAGAGCAACGAAGAAATTAATTCGTCCGAAGAAGACGATAGAACTAAATTTAATTATCAGTTACACAGTATAGGTAAATATTTGTATATAAGTATTAATGTTCACTGTTCTTGAAAAAGATTGTGAAATTTTTTTCTGTATTTTTTTCCAGGACACTTGGGAAGAGAAATTCTCGGTCACTCTCTACCACTTTTAGCCCGACTTCTTGAGGATCGAACGAGTAGGTTGCGAGCTCAACTTAATAGTCCAATGTCTCTTGAAAACCTTTACGAAGATTTACATTGGATCATTCTTCTTGCGAGTCACGTTCTTTGCATGGAATCGGAAGGTGAAGTGCCTACAATTCCATCTGAAATTATGCGCTACAGCATGAAACAGGTAAATTATTTAAATGGGAAATTTTATATTTTCAAATGAAGATTGAAAATGAATTTTAAAAAATTATAATAAATACTTTTCAGGTACAAAATGGCCAGGTTGATGTAAATACAACATTGCAACTATTGGCATCACCACGAAGTGATTTATCGGACATAAATGGTGCTGAACAATCAGCAGATCATGTCGTTAGACTGACAGCCGCTGTTTTTCGATTAAGTGAAATTGAAAAAGTTGCGATTGAAGCAAACGCGGCATATATATTGAGTCCCGAATTAAGTAGTTCAATCATGTATTTTTTACACAGTTGGTCATTAAATTATTTGATGCCAAATGAGGCGAATTACTCGGAGATTAGTACAATATTTTTGCAAGCTTTCGGTGAAGAGAGCCCTGGAGGCATGTGGACTGTCAACTTTTTATTGCAAAAAGTTCTCTATATGATTGAAACGTTCAAAGGAGAAGAAATTTTAATTAAGGAGATTATTAAGTTATTATCGGCATTGGCTCAATCACAAACCAAGTATGCATTTTTATATTACTGTTATTTTTCTTCTTTTTTTTACTTAATTTTCAATTAAAAGTTTATTTCAAAAATCTGTAGATCTGCGGCTTTACTGAAATCCGATCATTTCCCGAGATTGGTCAATTTAGCGACAAAGGCACATTTCGATTTGTCACAAATTGCAAAAAGAGGTCTATCGAAGGCTATTGTTCAAGTTGGTGGAGCGATTCAAGATGCAGGCACTAAGGAAGAATATTGGTCGCAAACTTTGCAACCTTTACAGAATAGATTTAAGGAAATAATTTCCAATGAATCTTTTTCGAGATCCTATCATCAAGAGAACGTTAAAGTGCAAATTATCGATATACTTGAATCAATAATTGGTAAACTCATTTACTTTTATTTATTAATTTTCTTATTTTTCAATTGTTAATTTAATAATCAATGTTCATTTCAGGAGTCGTCCAAGGAGTTCAGAGTTCAACAGTTGATATTGTTTTTCAATACACTAGTGTTATTCTAAATGAACTTCCTCAACTTCTTTCGTTATATAATAATTATGAACAAGTGGTGCAACTTATTTTAGAATTATTTTGCGAGTGCTCGAAAGGAATGCTTTGCTATTTAACGGAGGTAAAGATTTTTTTTCTCTGTGTTAAAGTTAAGTAGAAAGAAAATTGTTTTAATTTTTTGTTCTTTCTGTTTACAGACAAATAGCACACAAATGTTTCAAGCATGTTTGCATACAGTACAAACGTATGCACGATGCAACACTAATCGATTGACTGTCGATACAACAGCAGAAGAAGACAGTTTTCAAGATATTCTTCTACTCATGAAACTTTTAACGAATTTACTCAGCAAAGACATTTTTGACTTAAGTATCCTGGATCCTGATTCTAGTCGCGATCAACCTTTTACATCCGTGAATGTATTTTTGTATGGTTTGAATATTGTGATGCCCATGATGACCATCGATTTACTCAAATTCCCCTCTTTATGTTTACAGTGAGTCTCATTTTCATTTTGAACCATTTTATTTATCTTGTGTCTATTTCGTAAAGTTTAGTTTCTTATTTTCACTAACAAAATTTATTTACTTTTTTTGTCGTTAAATTTTGAATTTGTTAATTGTTTTTTCTTTCTCTTTATAGGTATTTTAAAATGATTACCTTCGTGTGTGAAGTTTATCCTGAGAAGGTTTACGCACTGCCGGCAGATTTACTGCAACAATTGCTCGTCTCAGTAGAATTGGGTTTTTTCTCATTTGGACATGACGTTACTATTTTGTGCTGTGATATTGTCCAAGTTATGGCCATGCATATTTCTAAGGAAATTAAAGATGGACGACCAGGGAATCAACTCATGGCCCCATTTATGAACGTGAGTTTAAAAATTATCTCTTATTCCCTTTGTTCAGTTATCTCAAGGAACTGAAAAAATTACATTTTTTTGGAAATTGGTATTTTTTTGCAGCTGATTATAAATCTCATCTTTAATCATCAAATAAATTCGGATCTCATATCTCACACGAGTATACCATTGTATTATTTGATTTGCTGTTATCAGGAGCAATATCAGCAAATTGTCCAGAATCTCATAGCCTCTCAAGCGAATACACAAATTGCTGAAAGGCTCGCGGCAGCTTTTACCGAACTCACAGCGAATGTTGCATTAAGCGGCGAACGTACACCAAAACTTAAGTTCAAAGACAATTTTGACAAATTTATTGTCAGCATACAAGGATTCTTGATAGTCAAGTAAAATATCCATTGTACTTACTGTAATACTTTTTTACGACTCTCCCAGTAACTGCAAAAAAAGAAAAAAAAAAAAAAAGATTGTGAGTGTATACGTTTGTAATCTTAAGAAAAAGTGAAATGATTTCTACTAAAAATGAAAAAAAAAGACGAATTTTCGGAATGTCACAACGAATTGCTTTCCGAATATTTTTAATACAAGCGTACAAATACAAGAAAAATCAAGCCAATACATTCTTCCAGTCATCGAAAGCTTGAAAATATTTTTCGAATATAATCTTTTCAATTTTTAATAAGAGAGAATTTTCTGAGTTCTTTTTTTTTAATGATAGAAAAAAAGAGAACATTCAGGATAATAATTGATCAAGATAATGAACTCCAATATTTTAAAAATCCGAGAAACTCGATGTTTTTTAAGAAATAATGATGATGATGCTGTGAAAGTTAAATTTTAAAGTACCAGTAAAAATTATTTGCTCTGCATTTTTACCTTCGACTTTATTGCACATTAAAGGGAAGAAATATTTAAAGAGTAGACAAAATATTTAAGCTCTAATTGTATCGTAAATCCATATTCAGTCCATTTGTATAATTATTGACGTTTGTGACATTATGCAATGAAAATGTTCATTTTTTGCTTAAATATTCTATAAATTTTTAATCTCTGACTGATCATTGTACTAGAATTGCTGTTTGTGGAACTGAGAAATCGAAGAGAGCTAAAATCAAAATTATATCTGTGTATAGTGTAATTAAAATATTTCATATTGGTACTTTATAATAAAACATTAAACAAAAACTTAAAATTAATTTAAAAGTTAAAGAAATTCAACGTTCTTTTTAAATTAATTTTTAACACTTAAATCAAGCAAAACTATTATTGAGTATTTTCCTGTCAAAAACATGTAGATTTTTTCGCTTGTAAAACACATATTGTATCAAAACAAAATTTGATATCACATTGTCCACTGTTTATATTTCCTCGATTTGAGTATTATGTACAGTGATTTTTTGACTCCTTTGTGGATTCATCCAATCAACTCCATTATCAGTGTAAAATTGAAAAATCGAATTTTCAATAAAATCTGTACATATTACTTTGCATGTTTTTTCAGATTTATTTTCTCTAATTATTGTTTTTACGCTCTTTCTCTAACATTTTTTTTTAATTTTATTTTTTAATTAAATTTGGAAATAAATTTTTGTTTTGTTTTGTTTTTTAACATTTAATTAAATTTGAAATCAGTTGTAATGGAAAGTATATAATGTAGGTTAATCATTGTAAATAAAATTATTTTATATTTACAAGAAGCTATATACCAATTGAAAGTATTCTTATTGCTGTGTAATGCATATTTAAAACAAAAATGTATATTTATTAAAAGAAAAAAAAAAGAACGAAATTTACGTTACAAATATATGTGTCCTATAAATATGTTCTTTAAAAATATTTCTTGTTATTTTTTAATTTCAGAAAGTTCGACATATTATTTAAGTTAAAAAAAGCGGTTTATAAATACAGTGAAAAATGAAAAAAATTATACTGAATCGCAATTTTTTTTGTAATTTTGTATTTATTTATTACTGTCTATTTTATTAATTTTGTTAATTCAGTTTATAAAAATTTTAGTGTTCTTTTAATTTTCTTTTGTTTTAATAAACCGTTTGTAATATTTAAAAAGTTGTATTATTATGTCGAAAAATCCAAGTTTCACATGTCACACAAAATACAGAAAACATTAATTTGAATGAATGTAATTTTATTTACCCGTTTTTTGTGCACTTAATTTTTCGCACATGTTTCAAACAATATATAATGATAAACATGAGATCAGTGCTTATTTAATATTAAAAGTGTAACTTGAATATTACAATATCAATCCTAGAATTATTATGTTCTAGATATGTATATAGCAATTCGACAAATAAATTATCGAAGCTAAAATAATAAATCGACTATATTATTATTAATATTATTATATTATTAGTTACAGACATTTTTTTTGTTTCTAAAAGAAAATTCGAAAAATTACTTTGAATTATTACAAAAACATTATTTTTAAGCTTTTTCATTGAGGACCAATAATTATATGATTATTTCGAAATAGACATAATTATTATATAATAAAATGTAAACATTTATACAACACGTTAAGTTGAAAAATCTAAATTACTAAATAGATATGCTTTGGATAAAAATTTTAAGATTATTTAAGGAGAATTCAACTTGATTAAAATTCTACAAAGATTATTACAGGAAGAAATACCCTGTGAGTGTAAGAACAGGGGCTGATTATTGTCTATAATATACATACAATAAAGGTACACCAAAAATTTTCCGAGACTTGAAGAATAATTTTCAAATAAAATATTCATGTTGATATATATTTACAAATGTATGAGATGCTATTTGAATGAAAAAAAATATTTGTTCGCAAACTTTATAAAAAAAAGTTCTTATTAAATCAATTAAAAAAGAAAATATTTCTCGACTCGAATTTTTGGTGTATCCAAATGGAGTATTCAAATGTATTTCGTGGAAGAAATTTATTCCCTTTCTTCTGTTTCATGACTAGTATTCAAATTCTAAACTCGCCATTTGTTATTAATATTAAGTATTATTGTATCAGTGTTGGTCACCAATATTTCACAAAAGTCAAATTTCTTTTCACAAAACCCAATTCTTTGGTACATGTTGCTTTATTCTTGCTAAAAAATATTACAAGAAAAGTAATAAATAGTAATTTTTTAAGTTTTAAAGAAGTATGAAAAAAAAATTGTTATCAGTTACTAATAATAATAATTATAATATACATTTGCAAAGCTGGAAAAGAAAAATTAATTTTCTCTTACTTTTCTCATAATATTTTTTTTTCCCAAGAAAAATGTTATAGTTAATGAAGAATACATTTAATTTTGTTAAATACTTATTACACAATATGAGTATTAATAATTATTAAATATTTAAAGCCATAATATAAACAACCCTGTGGTTAAAATACACTTTTACGTGTTTTTAAATTAATTAATATTCTCACGGCAAAACTGAATGAGAACATTGTAACTCAGTTGATATTAAAAATATTCTTAATTAAAAAATATTTAACAAATTCTTAAACAGTAAAATTTATCACCATCATAATTATATAAAAATAAATTATAACACAGTAGAATTAATTAATTATATTTAACTTTAAGACGTAAATTTGGCTTCAATTTAATTTTAATTTAGAATGTAATTTTAATTTAGAAATTCTATTTCAATTTATGAATTCAATTACAATTTATAAATTCAATTTTAATTTACAAAATTTAAGTTCTTTTCGATAATATTTAATTATTTCATATTTTTTCACTTACTATAAAGCAATACACTGTTGGTTGTTAATAAATATTTTTTTCATAAGAAATTGCTTAAGACGAATTTTAATTTACGTTTGTTAGAGTATAAAATATGTATTCAGGAAAGAGTAAAAGAATGTTTCTGGTATTAGTCTAAAAATAAATTATTAAATTTATCACTTAATTGATATTGTATTAAATAGGACAAGAAAAATTGAATCTCTAAGTGAATTAAAGCTAAAAATAATTCTGAAATATTTAAAAATTATTGAACAAAAATAATATGAATTAATGATATATTAATTGTTATCTCCAGATTCTATGAGCGTCATATTTTATATTTAAATTGATAAAAATACTCCTTCTCTTCAAAATTTGAAATTTTAGACTTTTTTCGAGAGTAATAAAAAAAAATAGAAAAAGGAGAAAAATTTCAAAATATTGAAGAGAAATATTATATATAAGACATGATGAAATTTATCTGTAACAGATATGCTTGATGATGAATGGATAAAAGTTTTCTTTTCTTTAGAAGATTAAAATTGTTAATACTTATTGAGCTTTGTATTTTTCCGTAAATTGTTGAACCCACCATTTGGTTAAATTCAGATAAAAATTAGGTCCTTCTGGTTCATAATCTAAATAATTAAAATCTTTATTACTTGCTGGTTTGGCTGGTTCTATTTGAGTTCCTTCATGCCATTCATTGAATGAAGTTATTGAAATTGTCGTTGCCCCGCTATTTAAAGCCGTTCCCCATGCAACTTCATAATATTGTCCATGACGACGTGGCCTCGTATTATCCGCATTCCAAGGGCGTACCTGAAATGAATTATGTTTTATTAATTAAAATAGGTAAATAATTCGTTTCTTTTTCATACCTGTGTATCAGCATAGCCTGGTCCAACACTTGGAATAAAAAGAAGTTTATTTTGAATGGCGAATTTATTCAAATCCTTCCAGTTTTTCCATGTACTCCCATAGCTAAAGCCATTTACCGCAAAGTAAGTATAAAATCCATCAAAATGTGATTTTTTAATATGACTCTTGTGCTGAGATTCCACTAATAAACCTATATAAAATGCATCCATCTCCGAGCCTCTTAAAGTTAAATTTCCCCTATCCGATAATAATTCCCACCAAGCACTGGATGGAAAAACGTACGAGTCGTAAATGTAAATAACTGGTAAAATTGCTCCACTGAAACATTAAAAATGTCAATAAATACACATTTTTATTTATTGTTATTAATTAATTTACTTAAAATTACATTTTTCTACTAGAATAATATTTATAAAAGAAATGAGTACATAACTTACTCGTCTTCTCTTTTTAGTCTATAGAGTGCAGGATGCGATCCATAATGTGTGAATAAATATTTTATGTGGTCCAGTAAATTAATTGGATTTCTTCCCTCGTATGGTTCTATTTGCGGTGCAACTTTTAATTGATAACGATGCGCTGCATCCAATAAATCTGGCATTAATATGTCAGTATTATCGGCGACTGTTTGAGGAATCCATGAAACAATTGCAACGCCAATTCCCGTTTCTTTTAATTGCTTCATATGCAGATCAATCACCTGTAAAATTTACATTTCTTTAAAAGCTTTTCTATTTTAAAAATTAATTATTATATAAATAATATGAATTACCTTGGGATCTAAAGAACTGTAACAACCCAAATCGGGATAAAAATTAGCACCAATATCAGCCGGGGGATCATGACTTCCTTGTGGAAATACTCTTTTATCATTCTTTTTCCAATTTGGCAAATAATCGTGATTCCAATGCTTCCAAAATCCATCGTATTCCTTAGAGCGATACCAAGGATAGTAAAATATATGAACGTTGTAATTGGGTTCGACAATAACAGAACTATTTAAAAGGGGAAAAATCTTGTTCCTCATTCGTCGTGACATACGTGCAATTTTATTTTGCACAATTTTTTCTCTCATCTCATTGTATCTTCTGTTGTTCATTTCCTTTTGATTATTATCAATTATTTTTGGTGTTGTTATAGGATCAATTTGTTGATTCACAATTGTGCTCCATTCGACACCCGGAGTAACGGCATGTGGTTGACATTTAATTGATTCTAAAGGTGTTAATTTCACAATTATAACAGCTGCCATTAACGTTGAAAGCACCAAAACCACAGCGGACAAATAAAAGCATCTTCTTAAAGAAACTGCTGTCATAACCCCAAAAATCATTGTGAATGTTTTTTTTTTATAATTCTTTCTTTAATACTTGTATATTAATTGTTTAAATTTTTGTTTTATTCAAAAGCTGAAAAAAGGATTAGTGGTGAATTTGATAAATGATAACTGATAAATGAAAAATAAAACAATTCCACTGAAAAGAAAAAACAATAATTATAAATAATATTATATTATTATCTTTTTATAATATTTTGCTAAAAATAATCTTTTCCTGAAAAAATTAGAAACAAATTATCATAACGAAAAATGTACGAATTCAAAGGGAAACAATAGAAAATCAATATTGTTCAGGATGGCAACAATATATATAACAATAATAACAATAATTTCTGATCTGAAAACTGTATTTATAAAAATTACCAAATTAAGAAGTAAATTATAAATGCAATAAAGAAAAATTAAAATTACTTAATGTTTAAAATATAAAAAAGGAAATAAATAAAATACAGACATGCTGGATTTCGGTTATGCATTGCACGTTAAACACTTTCTTTAGACTCACGTTTAATACACTAAATTCGATTTAATACTTAATAGAACATCACTATAAAATTTGTATAATTATAATAGCCACTTTGAAGAAAAGCACTTCATCTACATATCACAAATTGTGGAGAAATGATCCACTTCGGCAAAAATCCAAAAAATTGCAGATGTCAAAATTATTGTAAAAATGTTTTATTGTAAATTTTCATTATTATATTTTGGAGAAAATATGCAATGGCGCAATTCGGGAATAAATTCCGTTTCAGGAGTTCGCGAGAAAGGAGAGACAATGAAAGAATACGAAAGAATTTGACACATTTGACAGGTGAGATCACGAAGTGGTGAGATCGTAGCAAAAACTAACCTCTCAAGCAGTGTTGCCAGAAACCACACGCAATTCACCCCCACCATAGCGCCGAACTTACTCCTTCCAGTCTCTACTAACACAAAGACACA
>JUFY01028666.1:0-15356 GCA_001855655.1 Leptopilina clavipes | reverse complement strand
TTCTGTGAAATGCAACAAACTACTGGTATTAAATATTAAATTATTCCAAAGGCGGCGCAATTGTAAAAAATTAAAAATCAATTAAAGAAACTATTCTTTACATACCTGGAAAAAAGATATATATTTGACTCAAAACCTACTAAACAATTTATTATTAGTTCCAAATAAAAATTTATTTGGAACAAGTAAAAATTTTATTTGTGTCAAATAAAATTTTTATTTGAAACAAATAAATAGTTTAGTAGATTCTAAGACAAATCTACTTTTATTTAACTCAATAAATTTTATTTGATTCAAATAAAACATTTCTCTGGGTGCACTGAAAGAAGTTTATTTGATTCAAATAATAGAGAAAACAGCGGAGAAATTATTATTTCGCTTACAAATTATTTGAGTTAAATAAAATATATATTTGGTTCAAGTAAATATTTAATTTAAAATAGGCAAGTAATTAAATTGCACCCAGAAAAAGGATATATTTGTCTCAGAGCCAAATAAACTATTTATTTGGTTCAAATAAAATTTTTATTTGGTTAAAATAAAATTTTTATTTCGAACAAATAAAATTTTTATTTGGAACAAATAAAATTTTTATTTGGAACAAATAAAATTTTTATTTGGAACAAATAAATTTTATTTGGTTAAAATAAAATTTTTATTTGGTTCAAATAAAATTTTTATTTGGAACAAATAAATTTTATTTGGTTAAAATAAAATTTTTATTTGGTTCAAATAAAATTTTTATTTAAAACAAATAAATAATTTAGTTGGCTCTGAGACAAATATACGTTTATTTAAATCAAATATATTATATTTGGTTCAAATAAAATATTTCTCTGGATGTGATTTAATATACTAATTTGTTATGAAATAAATTTTTCCACAGTGTAGAATAAATTTAATATATTGTAAATTTAATTTTTTGTTGAACAATTATCATTTATAAAAATAATTATATTATTTGGAACAATTAATTTTGATATAAAACGAGAGAGAAAGAATTAAATGTCAGAGATCTATTATTATTATTAATTATTCTGCGATAAATGATTATAGAATTGGTTGAACAGATGGACAAATGTCAATTAGATAACACACAATATTCGAAATGTGAATTAACTAAATTCACATATATTCTGAGCATGTATCATATTTTTATCGATTCAGCTATAAACACTACTGCAAAAGTCATCGCTTCGTTGCGGTCAATTACATATGCATATATGTATGACAGATTCGACTAGCTTTACCGATAGGATGTAATAAATTACAAAGAAAATAAAATGCAATTTTTTTCCCCCTTTTTTTATACACTTATTGAACACACGAAGCAAATTCTGTACATTCTAACATTAAATATTTACATATAATAATATCCGATATACATCTATGTATATCGTTTTATGTAATATGTATATATTATATACTTTATACAAAAGCGACAAAAAATCAGGCATAATTTACAGTTTGAAGATTTAAATCGCGAATTTTTCTATTTTTCTTTTCTAAATATGAATTTGTGAAAATTTTAACTAAATTTAAATTAGTGACTGACTTTTTGAATTATAGTTAAAACTTACTAACTAATTTGTACAAAAAAAATTTTTTTTTTACTATTCATAGAAAAGGCAAAAAAAAAAAAGTAACTTTAAATATTTACGAAGTAAAAAGTAGATTTTTCAAAAATTCTGCGCATTTCTGTCAATTTTTACTATTTACTATTTTTACTATTTTTTACTATTTACTATTTTTACTATTTTTACTATTTATTTTACTGTTTTTACTATTTTTACTATTGAAAATAGTAAAATTTACTTTGTAAATTCCTGACAGTTTATTCCTGGCAATTTTGACTATTTCCGGAGTAAATTTGACTATTATGACTATTGAAAATATCAAAATTTACTTGGTAAATAGTAAAAATCAACTGAAATGAGCAGAAATTCCTGACAGCTTACTTTTTTGATAATTTTGACTATTACCGTTGTAAATTTGACTATTTCAAAAGTAATTTTAAGTAAATTTACTAAAAATTACTATTAAAAATAGTAAAATTTACACCGTAAATTCCTGACAGTTTATTTCTGGCAATTTTGACTATTTCAGGAGTAAATTTGACTATTATGACTATATAAATATCAAAATTTACTTCGTAAATAGTGAGAATTAACTGAAATGCGCAGAAATTCCTGACAGCTTATTTTTTTTGTCAATTTTGACTATTTCAGGAGTAAATTTGACTATTTGCACAGTAATTTTCACCAAATTTACTCAAAATTACTATTGAAAATAGTAAAATTTACACCGTAAATTCCTGACAGTTTGTTTCTGGCAATTTTGACTATGTCCGGAGTAAATTTGACTATTATGACTATTGAAAATATCAAAATTTACTTCGTAAAAAGTAAAAATTAACAGAAATGTGCAGAAATTTCTGACAGCTAATTTTTTTCAATTTTGACTATTTCCGGAGTAAATTTGACTATTTCCACAGTAATTTTAACTTAATTTACTAAAAATTATTATTGAAAATAGTAAAATTTACTCCGTAAATAGTAAAAATTAACAGAAATGTGCATAAATCCCTGGAAGCTTGTTTTTTGGCAATTTTGACTATTTCCAAAGTAAATTTGACTATTTGCACAGTAATTTTTACTAAATTAACTTAAAATTACTATTGAAAATAGTAAAATTTACTCCGTAAATTCCTCACTTATTATTTCTGGCAATTTTGACTATTTCCGGATGTAATTTTGACTATTATGACTATTGAAAAAGCAAAATTTAATCCAAAAATAGTAAAAATTGACAGAAATTCAGAAATATTTTGTAAATTCTAAAAGTTACTTTATATTTTTTTCAGTGTAAAATTGAACTAATTCAAAAGCAAAAATTCAGTCACTAATAAATTAATAATTCAAACAAGTTAAAAATTTTTTACAAATTCAATTTTAGAAACAAGTGACAAAGTATAAATATTTATAAATATTTATTTGATTCAAATAAATTTTGGTTTAGTTTAATAAATTTTCTGATACCATCAAAATTTTGGTTGTTAAGTAAATTTTTGATGGAATCTAATAAATTTGATTAATTTAATTTGATTAACTATCATTTATTTGGTTGATTAAACCAAATAAATTGACGTTTTAAAAAAAAATTTGTTTCAAATAAATTTTTTTCCGAGTTTGCAGAAACGGTAATTTTTATTAAACAAATTTTATATTCCATAAGTTAAAGTATAAACGTGCGAGCAAATAAAATTTAGTTCAAAAGTTAAGTATTAAAGTTTCTTTAAATATTAAAGAACATTCGATTGAGGCCAAAGGAAAGAAATACAATTAATAATTGAGACATATTGAATTAATTTAATGCTTCTTTATTTTACTTTTTTTGCGTTTATTAAAATCGCAAAGAATTTCAAAAAAAAAATATAATTTGCGATTATAATGAAATTTGATAATATAGTGATAGGGATTTTATTTTTCTTCAAAACTAAGATTAAGGAGAGATGGTGATAGAGATGAGGATTAAAATATCAAGTTTAATAATTTGATCATGAACCTCAAGGGGTAGGGCGATTATGATACAGGGGGGAAAAGTGTTGATAAGATTTATTTCGTCCCTGTTTTGCCAGGGAATTTCGCAAACGTTTTCCCGTATACATTATATAAAAAAAATTTTTATATACTTTGGATATTGAAATTCTATTAATACATCCGACGGAAACACGTGATTAAATTTTCCCAATTTGATGGCTTTTCGTTCATTTTAACTTCATAGATGAAATGCGCCACAATTTAATTGCCTTTAACTGCTTTATCCTCAAACTTTTATCGCTAAATAAATAATAAAAAAAAACGAAAAAAAGCTTTACTTTTCATCCTACTGCGCGAATATTACTTTAATTAATTGAAATCTCCATCATCACATTCAATATTTTATACGGGGCAGCTCTTTAAAAAATAATACAAAAATAGAATTTTATGATTAATTTTCTCTATGTATATTTCATTCATTTGGTTGAATATGAAATTAAAAAAATAAAATTTGTAAATAAAAGTATGATTAATGTTTACGATCGGGATTAAATTTTGTAATATATTAAAAAAAAAAAAATAATTAAGTTATATTAAGAAAAAAAAGTTGATTGCAAATGTGCGTATCATGTGAAAATATGGTTTTAATTTTTTTTAGTGTGGTGGGAAGGTTAGAGAGACTAAGAGGAAATTAAGAAATGAGTTTTTGAAAAAGAGAAAAAGAGACTGCTTATTAATTCCGCAATTGACTATCGATTCGGCTTAAGTACAAGTCAAACCAAGAAGTCCATTCCCTTATCTCTGTCAGGCCCGTCTAGCAATTACCTTAATTAACTCAATTATCGTTCTCTTCTTCTTTCTCTTTTCAGGTGCGCACCTTGTTCGTGAGCGGCTTGCCGATGGACGCCAAGCCAAGGGAGCTCTATCTTCTCTTCAGAGCATACGAGGTTAGTTTTATTTCCATTATTTTTCTTTTTATATTTATACAAGACATTTAATGTTTTAAATTCCGGTGAAAGTTGCAAAAAGAATATATAAAAGTATTTTTTTTTTATTCTTCTCAATCACTTGCGGTAATTAACCCCTTTTGATATGTGGAGAGAGAATTTTTTTTTCAAACCATAAGAGAAACTAACAGTTCTATTTATTTATTTTTTTCGTTATTTAAAAAAGTTGAAAAAATATTTGTTATTCGGAACCCTTTCAGAGAAACAGTTTCTTACGTCCCTGCGCTGTGATAATAGTGAGAAATTGTGGCAGTTACACTTATGTGTTGATAATAACAATTAGGGATAATTTCAATCATTGTTGTCATAATTCAATTATATAATGAGAAATAAAAAATTATTTGATTCAAATAATGGAATTACTAGACTATTATGAGAAAAAATTTCTGTGAGTCAATTAAATAGTATTTGATTAAAATCAATTTTTTAGTCAATTAAATAGTATTTGATTCAAGTATATTTTATTTGAGTCAATCAAATAGTTTTTGATTCAAATCAATTTTTTAAGCCAATTAAACAGTATTTGATTCAAATGAATTTTTTAGCCAATTAAAAAGTATTTGATTCTAATGAATTTTTTTTAGTCAATTAAATAATATTTGATTAAATTAAATGCTATTTGATTCAAAAGAATCTTTTTTAGTCAATTAAATAGTATTTGATTCAAGTATATTTTATTTGAGTCAATTAAATAGTTTTTGATTCAAATCAATTTTTTAAGTCAATTAAACAGTATTTGATTCAAATCAATTTTTTAGTCAATTAAATAGTATTTGATTCAAGTATATTTTATTTCAGTGAATTAAATAGTATTTGATTAAATTAAATGCTATTTTATTCAAATAAATTTTATTTGACTCAATTAAATAGTATTGGTTCAAACAAATTTTATTTGAGTCAATTAAATAGTAGGTGATTGATTCAATTAATTTTTATTTGAGTCAGTTGCAAAGAATTTCATCGAAATAACTTTTTTTGAGTCAATTTAATGATATTTCATTCAAAAAAAATTTTCGATTGTTATTCGATTCAAATAAATTTAATTTGAATTAATTAAATGATATTGAATTGGAATCTATTTTTTTGGAGACAATATAAATGGTATTTAATTCTAGTAAATTTTATTTGAACGAATTAAATGGAATTTGATTCAAATACGGAAATTATTATTTCACTTAAAATTTATTTCATTCAAACAAAAATTATTTATTTCATTTAAATTTTTTATTTTTGACAATAGACAAGTAATATTGTTTATTTTGAGTCAAATTAATTTTTTTCCATTCTAGTTTGCCAATATAGTAAATTTCAAAAATTGTTTATTATTATTCAATTCTTATAATCAAATATAAAAATTGTCTTCAACTTTGAAAATAAAATAGCTTGCTCTAAATTTTATTTTCCATCTTATAATAAATAATTCAACTCGTAAAAAGTTGATTTTCTCATATCTTGTTTCCGCGGAGAAAAGGATGTAAATCTTGCAATTATTTTTCGAAAAGTTTTCCATGATTTTGAGGAAATAGTTGCATTTATTTTGAAACTAGGTTGTGTCTGAGAGGGCAGCAAGTTGCTGCGTTGAAGTGACGAATGAAGATATACACGAAGTCTACGAACTCTTGTAATAATATGTTTAATGAACTCAATTTTCTCATTTACTCGCGCGTGCCTCTTTGGTTAATATATATATATATATATGCTCTCTTCCTACACATCAGGGTAATAAAATTTAATTAAATTCGTGTATAAGAATCATTTCCTAATTTTTTGTCAAAAATTAACAATACTGCCACTGAAAAAAAAAATTTATTTGATTCAAATAATGAATTACTTGACTATAATCAAATAAATATTTATTTGATTCAAATCATGAATTACTTGACTATAATCAAATAAATATTTATTTGTATCAAATAAATTTTATTTGAGTCAATTAAATGGCATTTGATTCAAATACAGAAATTATTGATTCAATTCTGTTTTATTTGATTTGAATAAAAATTGTTTGAGTCAAGTATAAATTGTTTGATTCAAGTATAAATATTTATTTGATAATGGACAAGTAATCGGTTATTTGAATCAAATAAATTTTTTTCCATTGTACTAATTACTGTAAACAAATGAATGTTTTAATAGTGTAAAATTATAAATATTTGATGTTACTTCCAAGAAGCAATTCTCAAAAATAACTCTGTAATTTCATTCAAAAATAACACCAATTTTGTTTCAAACATCTAAGACAAAATTCTATTATTAACATACCGTTTTGCTCTGCTTCTACATGAAATTTAATAAAATCCAAGTCTCTTAGTAATCAACGTTGATAAATAAATTGCCGTACATAATAATTTTACCATCCCCCCTAATAACTTTTCCTATAATCACACACTAGCATAACACTTAATTATTCACACAAAAATACACAATTCACATGATTGATGGAAAAACAGAAAAAAATTAAATAATCCATAAATTAGAAACACATTTTTGGCAACAATGAAAAAACACTATAATAAACAAAATCACAAAAAATAAAAATCTAAATACCGTTAAAATAAATTTAGAAAATGTTTTACTATTGTTGATTTTATTTATTTATCATTATTATTATTTATTTATTTTAATTAAATATGTAAAAAGAGAAAATTGTAATTTTACACACCAAGTGTGCATGGAATATTAAAATAATTAAAGTAAATGTTTGTTGTTAATTAAATAAATAATGGAAAAATTGATTTATCAAGAGGACTGTCACTATTTATTGATACTGAATGCTACGTGATAACCGGCGCGCTGCACGTTGCACAGTGCCGGTTAGGATTTCGCGGGGTTTAATAGTCAAACGAGAAATGCAATATTGTGATGCGCGCGATTCGGCGACTGCGCGTGCACTGTTGGTAAGTCGCGCGTCAACCACGTTTCACCCTCCCCCTCACATCCGCGGAAACGTTGCCCCGACTAACTCTCTTGCCCCTTCACCATAATACGGGGTATTTTATAGTGTTTCATGGACCCCCCCCCCCTCCTTTTCTCATGAACTCTTTTTTTCCCTCATAGGTTTATATATACTGAAAGCTTACTCGCATATAAGGGTGGCTGTAAAAAATTTAATTTCTTATATTTCTTCAGGTTTTTTCTCCATTTTTTTCAAAGGGCAAAAAATAAAAAGGTTTCAGACAAAAAAATAGAACTGGATTTATATTTTATTTTTAAGTCATCTAATAATAACATGTGCTGTCGGTTGAAACCGTAAAGACTTACATTAGAACAACATGGGGTAAAATACATTTTTATGCATTCTACTCCAATTTCTAAATTTACATATGTATTCGAAAAAAAGTTTTTCAATTATAATTTTTTTACTCCAATTTCTAAATTAACAAAGGTATTCGAAAAAAAGTTTTTCAATTATAATTTTTTTATATTCCATTCAAAATGATTCACAGCAGTTTTTTTTTAAAACATATTTTTTGTTTTCCTATTATCGAGTTTTTTTTTTCACCACTGAAAAAGTGATATATTTGCAATTATTTCCAATTTTTTGAATTCAAAATGAATAGATTTGGAACGGCATGAAAAAAAAACAGTGATTCACATGAGAGTATTTTTTTTTTTCAAATCTGTGTACCGGCACTGATTCAAATTCAATGATCCGAGTCTGGCATGAAACTTGAATGAGTGCGGTGTATAACCATCAATGTGGATCATGGATGTTGGGGGCGCCAGACTGTTGCCTATCTCATGCACAGAATTCACTTCACGTACATTCGTGATGACGTGCCAAGGCCTCGGATACAAAGGTACATAGTATATGTACAGACCATCAAGTGCGAAAGATGTATATATAGTTAAAGTAAGAGAAATAGAATCTAATACAGGCCAAAAATAAACACCTACAGAGGAGGGAGAGAGAAAAAGAAAGAGAGAGAGAGAGATGGACAAAGTGAGCGAAGTGCAGAAAATAAGAGATAGAATCAAATTTAAACATCAAGTCCCGTTTTTATTTGTTTTTGAGCCATTTTTACGGTTGCTAGGTAACTGTTGCTAAGGTAAGTGTCGCTATGGAAACGGTTGCTAGGTAATCGTTGCTATGGAAACGGTATCTAAGGCGACTGTCGCTATGGAAACGGTTGCTAGGTAATCGTTGCTATGGAAACGGTATCTAAGGCGACTGTCGCTATGGAAACGGTTGCTAGGTAATCGTTGCTATGGAAACGGTTGCTATGGAAACGGTATCTAAGGTGACTGTCGCTATGGAAACGGTTGCTAGGTAATCGTTGCTATGGAAACGGTATCTAAGGCGACTGTCGCTATGGAAATGGTATCTAAGGTGACTGTCGCTATAGATACGGTTGCCAGGTAATCGTTGCTATGGAAACGGTTGCTAGGTAACCGTAGCTAAGGTAAGTATCGCTATAGAAACAGTTACTAAAACAAGCGTTGCTATGAGAACTATTACTAGGAAAACTGTTACTATGACAACGCTTACTTTAGCAACCTTTACCATAAGACTGTTTCCATTTCACCTAATATCCGATTGTTTACTAATATCGAAAATAATTATACGATAATAAATTACGTTTTTGTTTAAATTCACAAAAAAAAGAGTATAAACTCAATAAAAATGAAACACTCCTCTCCCTGACATATGGAAACAATATTTTATCAAAGGCTTTCCTGAACAATCAAATGCACTACAAGTTATTTCTTCCATGTCTCATCATTATTTTCTTTTTACCCGCATAATATTTCCTTCAAGAAGGGTATTAGTTTTCTGAAATGTGAAGCATGGGGATATTCAGGAAACAGAAGATATTACACGAGACCAAAGAGTCGGTAGAAAGTCAAAAAAAATAAAATAAAATAAAGAGAAGTAAAGTCCCTCCATGAGCTTACGATAATTTTCCACTATTTACGACCAGTGCGAGCTCACGTGGTGCTATTATTCACTAACCATAAGACGAAACATGGCACGCGTGCAAGACAAGAGATGTTAAAGAACAATGAAAAAGAACGATGACCATATCCAAATGAAAACCAATTATGAGAAATTTGTTACGATATTTTTCTGTGAAATTGACAAATATATTTCAGTCAATTATGGTAAAAAAAATCCAATAACAAATAATTAAATTAATCATGTATTTTCTCTGAAAAATTTGATACGTAGGTATAAGAAATTCTAAGTAATGGAAAGATATTTTTTTATCAGCATCATCATAATGCTTTATTATCATTTGACTTTTATTTTTCAAATAAATGTCTATCTCAAAGGAAAATTAGAAAAAATGTTTTAGTTTCACCCCGCATATTATATATTACAGAGAGAGAGAGAGAGAGAGAGAGAGAGAGAGAGAGAAATCACCCAAAGTCACTTGTATACGAATTTTCCTTTTGAAAAATAAAAGGAAAAAATTTTTTATACTTTGAAACATGTGCGACAAAGTAATGATGAATTGTGAACCAAAAGAAAATGCACCTCAATGGTAGACGAGAAAAATTCCAGACCATTCTTTAACATTCTTGTTATGCAGAAACTCATATTCAAGTGAAAATACTAAGAAAGTTTTTCAATGAAATATTACAATTAGAGAAGCTAAAACAAGATGTATTTTTTACAAGCCGGACATATTAATTTACGAGCGTACCTGTCCTTTTTTAAAAAAAAAGATGTACAATTCATTTACGCATGTGTGGGGAAAAAAAGGGATTTAACCTGACATCTCAGTGTTCCAAAGCAATTTCTCACACACGTTATTCCGTCCAAGTAAGAAATATCCGACAATTTAAATCCTCAATTTTAAGGTATTATTCTTTTCTTGAAGAAAATATTAAATGTAAATAAAATGCGAATAATAGAGCGAAATTATTTACTAATTGTTCAATATTCAAATAAATTTACCATTTCGAAAGAAAAACAATTTATTACAAATAAGTTGTTTTTCCATCAAGATGACTCGATTTAAACGAAACGGAACATCAAATCCACGGATACGATTCAATGTATCGAGATTCTTCACTTCCTGTTCATTCGCTGCATTATAAAAGAAGGGTAGATTTCGCAAATTGAACCCTTCTACCGATATCAAATTTAACGGGAGATATTATCGACAATTACTTTATATCTCTCTCTCTGTTCAAAATGTGTAGCATGCTTTTTTCCTATTATGAACTCCAGGGATTTAAAATAAATACCAGTCGCTTGAAGAGCAGAAATAAAAACTTTTCGTTTTCTAAATTGAAGATAAAATTTTTATTTGGGAGAGTTCTCTATTTAAAAAGTATATACATTTTTTTTGTTTTCAATTCAAAATGAGCTATTATCGCGAAATAAAATGAAAAATTTAAACTGTATGGCCATCCGAGATAAGGATATATATCAATATGAGTAGATAATAAAGTATAATAAATGTATAAATATTGCTCAAGTTTATATACTTTTAAAGGAGCGTATTTAATCGAAAAAGAGATTTTTAATTCAATTTCCAGTTCGCTAACGAACAATGGCGTGAAATAGCTCTCTTTTTTGTCCAAAAGTTTCAATCTATACGGAAAAATATATAAAGCTACTTTTACTGTTTAGAAAGTAAAACTGGAATTTCGAATTTCTGTCACTTTTAACTATTTCCAAAGTAAATTTTAGTCAAATTAGTCAAACTCACTTCTGAAAAAATTCAAATTGTAGTAAAAAAATTGGTAAAATTTACTTAGAATGTAGTGAAATTTACTCCGGAATCAGTCAAAAGTGCCCAAAAATTGCAGAAAGTTACAATTATATATAAAGCAACTTTTACTGTTTACAAAGTAAAACTGAAATTTGGAATTTCTGTCACTTTTAACTATTTCCAAAGTAAATTTTAGTCAAATTAGTCAAATTCACTTCTGAAAAAATTCAAATTGTAGTAAAAATTGGTAAAATTTACTTAGGAGGTAGTGAAATTTACTCCGGAATCAGTAAAAAGTGCCCAATAATTGCAGAAAGTTACAATTATATATAAAGCAACTTTTACTGTTTACAAAGTAAAACTGGAATTTGGAATTTCTGTCACTTTTAACTATTTCCAAAGTAAATTTTAGTAAAATTAGTCAAATTCACTTCTGAAAAAATTCAAATTGTAGTAAAAATTGGTAAAATTTACTTAGGATGTAGTGAAATTTACTCCAGAATCAGTCAAAAGTGCCCAAAAATTGCAGAAAGTTACAATTTTACTTATTGTAAATAGTAAAAGTTACTTTAAATTTTTTTCCGTGTATACGCAATATACTTTTTTTTCCGCAATATACTTTTTTAAAATTAGAATTGGAAATAATATTAAAATTCTCTTTAAGGGCATGTGGAACTAACCAACTTGAATTGATACGTGTATTAATATTCCCACCGATTTTTATAGAAAAAATAAAATGAATCTTGATGAAATTATTTTATTATTTTATTTCAAATGTTATTTGAAATGTAAATGAATGGATCTCTAGTCCACTTAATACAAAAATTTGCTTTAAAATATTATTTTTCATTATGTAAAAAGTTTGATATTTTTCTAGTAAAAAAGACAATCAAATACAAACATTACAAAAAGGACTAAATTTACATTTTTCTATTTAAACATTCCTTTTTTTTGTCAATTTTCGAGGAGAAAAGACGATTGAATACAAATTTACAAATTGGATCCATTCATTTACATTTGAAATAACATTTTCCTTAATTTCATCAAGATTTATTTTATTAATAAATAAAAAATTAAAATTAATAAATAAATCGTTGAGAATATTAATACATGTATCAATTGAAGTTGACTGGTTCCACATGCCCTTAATCAAGAACAAAAAACAAACAAACAAACTGTTGAATGCTCAGTTATAACAAATTTAACTCAACTCGATCATGTTTTGATGGCATTGACCTGATGTTGTCAATTTAGTGTAGTACTGGTGTCTGCATGGTACTCATTTCAGTCGACAAGGGTTAAGACACCGATCCACCCTATAGACGCATACGTAACTAAGTCGTTGTATTTCGTAAGAGTTGAGCATAGAGACCCTATGGGGTTGATTTACCCCTATAGGAATAAGGGGTTGCGCGTACCACCTTTGTTACGCAAGTGTTTTGTACGTGTTCACATCCTACACAGAATCCGCACCCTATCTGCATGCTCAAGTGCATATGGCTCTCCCATGTGATGCATTTTTTCTCCATGGTATATTCTACCCACGCGTTTAAATTTATATGTCTGCGTTACGCATATACAGAAGAAAGTGATTTCACTTTTTATTCTAAAACTCCATTTTTCAAAATTCATTTCCAAATTCATTTCCAAATTCATTTCAAAATTATTTCCATACCATATGAGAGAACATTTTTACCTTTTAAATAAATCATTTCTCTAAATCTTTTGCACTAATTTATTAGTAATTTTTAACCCAATTCAAAGACAAAAAGTCAAATTTAAAAGTTAAAAATTTTACTATAGTAGAAAAATTAATACCAAATGTTATATATTTCTTTGAAAATCAAATAAAAATCCGCAAATAAATAAATACAGGGAAAATTTAATTTCAGAAAATCAATATATGTTTGTAAATTTTCAAGGAAAGGAATAATTTTTTACAACTATATGATAATGTATGTGAATGTGGACACATGTACATTTATGATAAACTGGCGTGTGAATGAAGGAATGCACACCCGGGAAATGAAAGTATAAGCGAGCAGACAGTCATTCTAACATTTTATTTATCAGGCATGATGGCTTTTTTTCTCCTTGCAACATGAGCTTTCTGCAGTTTTTCGTGAACTTGAAAAGCATCGTCACCCCCCATGGCCTCTTCTATCTTGATTCAGGGTACAACCCGTTTTTCCCTCCGCCCTCACTAACATTTCACAGACGTCATTTTCTTTCCCTCTTTTATTCATAAATGGAACAAACTGACATTACTAATAACGTGCAATTAATATCAACGAAGGACTTTTTTTGCATCCAGAAAAATGTTTCAATTTTTTAAATCTAATCTAATCTAATAAGACCGCCTTCTACTACTTTCTTTTGCAAGAATTTTAACTGTGTCTGACTAAAATCGCCTTTTACTACTTTTTTTAACCATAATCGCAAGAATTTTAACTGTGTCTGACTAAAACCGCCTTTTACTACTTTTTTTACCTTCATTGCAAAAATTTTAACTGTGTGACTAAAACCGCCTTTTACTACTTTCTTTTGCAAGAATTTTAACTGTGTCTGACTATAACTGCCTTTTACTACTTTTTTTTACCATAATCGCAAAAATTTAAACTATGTCTGACTAAAACTGCCTTTAACTACTTTATTACTGTTTTTGAAAAAATTTTAACTATGTCTGACTAAAACCGACTTTTACTACTTTTTTTTCAAAAAAAATTTAATTGTGTCTGACTAAAACCGCATTTTACCAGTTTCTTTTGCAAAAGTTTTAACTATGTCTGACTAAAACCGCCTATTACTATTTTTTTAGTGTTTTTGAAAAATTTTAACTGTGTCTGACTAAAACCGTCTTTTACTACTTTTTTTACCTTAATTGCAAAAGTTTTAACTATGTCTGACTAATACTGTCTTTTACTACTTTTTTTACCTTAATTGCAAAAGTTTTAACTATGTCTGACTCAAACCGACTTTTACTACTTTTTTACTGCAATCGCCAACATAGGGCCTAGTTATTCAAGAGGCAAAATAGATATAGGACCGGGTTAGTATACCAATTTTAAATTTTCCACACACGAGACAGTATTTCTTTAATTGTGGAACATTCGTCCTGAATGGACAATCACAACATTGCCCAGTTGACTGAGAAACAAGAAGCAATGCTTAATTAACTGTGCGAATATCCACTGTTTCCATCGCATAGTATTCGAATACTGGGTACATTTGTATCTGTTGGCGCATTTCCAATATATGCTGTGGTGGTTTGTTCGCCTATTTGGCTAAAGCTAGTTACGTCCACATTCAATGACCATTCGTAACTGTAGAATTTTTTTCAAAACAATTATTTGCACTCCAAATATAACCCATCAACACTTTCATTCAAAAATTGTTATATTTTATTTTTCAATATACGTAATTGTGCGAACAAAGTAATTATTCCCATATATATATATAGGATGAGTGTCGATAAGCCTTCATTAAGAACGTCTGATATATCCGCAGGGGAAAAAACTGATAATCTATATGTAATTTTGCGTACTTTCGCACGATCTCCGATTTAAATGAGCATTTCTGAATGTTCATTTTTTTCCTACACCAAGCAATTTTTCCTCCATCTCCATCTCTCTTTCTCTTCAAGGGCTTACGAGTATGTAAATAGTGTTAAATTAAAGAACGAATAATGCCTTCGCAATTATTATTCTCCCATGGAAACAATGAAAGTTGTGTGTTCATTAGTCGTTTTTATCGTGCATATAAGAAAGACAAGATTGTTACTTTATCAACATAATTGCAATAAAATATTTATTGAATTTGAAACTGACGCAGTTGAAAATTCAAAATTTTCTATTCTCATTTTTCATATTTATTCTATATGATAAACAAGAAACTATTAAATTTTTTTTCCAATTTAAACAAGTCTTTTGTTGACATTTTATTCATCTATTTTCGCCAATATATCCGCTATGAGAAAATAATCCACATGGACAGAATCAAAGGGAACAAGTGTTCTTTTGTTATGTGGGAGATTTTTTTTCAAATCATAAATTATTAAAGCAATGTCCTTTCAATACTGTTTGAATGAAATACAAACAGATTCTTTTTAAATTTATTTTCCAACAAATAATATTCCCTTTTTTATT
>JUFY01028665.1:18842-30814 GCA_001855655.1 Leptopilina clavipes | reverse complement strand
TTAGTAAATTTTAACTAATTCAAAAGCTTTTTGCTTTGGAATTAGTTTTATTTTTCTAATAAATAGTAAAAAAAAATTTTTTTCTACTAATTTATTTAGTAAACTTGACTAATTCAAAAGCAAGTCAGCCACTAATTCAAATTAGTTAAAATTCTTACTAATTCAGATTTAAAGAGTAGATGAAAATCGTTTATTTGATAGTTTATGAAAATTTATCAGTCATTTATTAGTCAGTTAGGATTTTACTAATCATTAGTTATTTCTAAATTCAGACTTAGAGAGGCAATTTAGTTTATTATAAACTAGTTCGTTTTTTCTTATAAATTAGTAAGTTTACAAGAGTTTATTTTTCTTCTAAACTAGATCTAAAACTTATATGCTAGACACGAGAACTGAAAATTTTTGAAAAGGACAGTTCAAGTATTGAAAAATATGATTTCCCAAAGGTACAGGAATGTACAAAGAGAAAATGTTTGATCGTCTATAATTCACTTTTCTGTAATTCACTTTTCGCTTTCATGAATGTGCACCTCAACCATTCAATATGAGAGGATTTCAAGTCACGCTTTATCTTACTTTATTTGTAAGAAAAAAAAATTCCCTTACATTTGTCATAAATTTATCTCTTTTATTTTCTTTTTTTCTCAAATTAACACAAACAAAACTAATTTTAATTGATTACCAATAATTATTATTAATAACTGTTTTTGTTTTTATTTTGCCGAGGAAAATTTTTTAACATATATTTTTATTTACTCATCAAAAAATTATAATCCCACCGTATTTTGAATTTAGAAAAAAAAATTTAATATTCCCAATGGACTATATTTTTCTTTTGGAAAAAAATTTGTTTTCATTTTGTCAGAAAAGAATATCGAATTTTCTGTGTATTTTTGCTTCTCAATATAGAAAGTGTGTATATATTTTTGCAAAAAGGTTTTTTTCTTGCACATCAGGCAAAAAATTTTTCTTCCTCCTCAGGAATTAAATTCCTGATTCTTGTCTTTTATGAACTCTAAAGGGAAATTGAATTATAATAAAAGGGAAAATAATTTTTTAATTTTAAGAGAATTAAAAAGAGAAAATTATTCCTTTTATATAGGCGAAAAATGTTGAGAAGAGAACTAGTGAAAAAAGGATTGTACGTAGTGGAAAATTAGTCGTTTCTATATGAAAATCGATATTTCTCGTAACAATGCAAAATTAGCACTTTTCTTGATGAATCTTCTCTCGTTCAATCAAATTACTCTCAATTAAAAATTTATACACTAATCATGAAAAACAAGCACGAGTTAGAGAGAAAGAGAGAGAGAGAGAATCGTTGAAAGATATATGTCAGTTAGTCTCTGGTCTCTGCCAGTTTAATCCAAGCGCGGTAGATTTTGGAAAAGTGCCAATGGCCAACTGGAATTGAAAGTCACTCTCCAGCCAATAGAGGAGTGATAAAACATCCGTCCATCGTGCCATGAACGACAATTCGAAGACTTATTTTTCATTCACGTACAATTGAGCAAAATTCCCCCTTGGAAAGCAATGATAATTTTATATATTTATATATATGTGAGTCCCAGTAGTTGTGGATATTACTGCATATGTCCCAATTACTGTGGTTTTTTTTAAATCAGAAAAAAATAATTTCTTCCACTTATACCTTCACTGAAAAAAAATTATTTAATTCAAACAGTAAATTACTTGAACATTATCAAATAAATATTTACTTGAACCAAATAATTCGTAATTGAATCAAATAATAATTATTATTTGATTCAAACAATTAATTACTTGCCTATTATCAAATAAATATTTACTTGAAACAAATAATTTGTAATTGAGTCAAATAATAATAATAAAATAATAATAAAATAATAATAAAATAATAATAAAATAATAATAATAATAAAACATTATTATTATTATTTTATTCAAGTAATGAATTATTTGTAACAATTAATTCGCAATTGAGTCAAATAATAATTATTATAATTATTTAATTTAATTATTTAATTACTTGTCTGTTATCAAATAATTAATTACTTGTTACAAATAATTCGTAATTGAATCAAATAATAATTATTATATCATTCAAACAATTAATTACTTGCCTATTACCAAATAAATATTTACTTGTAACAAATAATTTGTAATTAAGTCAAATAATAATAATAAAATGATAATAAAACATTATTATTATTATTTTATTCAATTAATGAATTATTTGTAACAAATAATTCGCAATTGAGTCAAATAATAATAATTATAATTATTTAATTTAATTAATTAATTACTTGCCTGTTATCAAATAATTAATTACTTGTTACAAATAATTAATTACTTGTTACAAATAATTCGTAATTGATGAATCAATTAAGAATTTGTCTGAAAATAGAAATTATTCGTTCGAATTTTATTTGACTCAAATAAAAATTATTTCGTGCAGATAATAGTCAACTAAATGATTATTTTTTGAAGCAAATGAATTTTTTTTATCTGGGAAATCTTTGAACTTTAACTCACTCACTCGCGAGCAGTAATTGGCACATATAGAAGAATATCTCGGTGGAGGAAGAAATTAATTTTTAATTTGCAAAAAAATTTTCTCTATGCGTAAGAAATAAGAAGAAATGGACAAGTTTCAGATTGTCGATAAAAACAGAACTGTGGGAAGAAAAATTTTTAATTTTTGCGTGATTTGTGCGCTTTAATTTGATTTAAAATTCTAATTACTGACAATTATATTGCATGTAATACACGTATTGGAATGTGTGTTTTTCTTTGCGCTTATGGCCCTTATCGATAACAAGACCGGAACTAGTTATTGTAGATTGTCAGTGGATTAATTAAGAACTAATTCTATCCAGATTGGCGCCCTACATTGCTGGCGTGTGAGCATTATTCAAATTAGACCGCACGTCTCTCTGGGGGTTCGTTAAGAAATTGTTGATGATCTATCTCTCATTAACATTTTCAAATTAAGTTAATTACAATGTCCAAAAAAAACCATTTTTTTTTTACTTTTAGTCTCACTGGAAAAAATTTTTTTTGATTCACATATAATCAATTACTTGCAGGGAAAAAAAATCTATTTTCTTTTTATTCAGATAATGAATTACTTGTCTATTATGGAATAAATATTTATTTGAAATAAATTCAAAAAAAATTTTTTTTGAGCCAATTAAATTTTATTTAATTCAAATACAAAAATTATTGATTAAATTTAAATTTATTTGATTTAATAAAAATTATTTGGTGCAAGTATTTATGCAACTTATATTTGATAATTGACAAGTAATCGATTACTTGAATCAAATAATTTTTCTTCATCAAATATATTTACAATGGAAACAAATAATTTTTATCTAAACATTTTTTGTTGGTGAATAATTTTTTTTCTATTACAACTAATTCTCAAATTGGTATATTTTGTCCTTTAAATTAAGTTTTCCATTTTTTGTTTGATTTTTTAATTAAAAGTGCATCAAGTTTGTTTCGCACCGAGATTAATAAATTATAAATTGACTCAATCAGTTTTGATAAAGCTAAACCAGTGGTAAAAAAAAATAAATAAAGCAAAAAAACAAAAACAAAAAAAGAAGAAAAAAAATGGAATGAAAATAAATATTTAAGATAAATGTGGCGTATCGGTTCGCACTCGAGTGCAGTCAATGGAAATGCAGTAATAATTTATAGCAGATATGCCGTACGTTGGGCCACATTTGAAATGATTTATAGAATTTATTCTCGAATTCAATAACACTGCTGTACAAATCAAAGCAATGTATATATACATTTTTTTCTCTCTCTCTATATCGAAGCTCATTTTCTGCAAAATGTTTTTGAAAAAAAAACACTTTTGATTTTCGATAAGAAAAATCTCTCACAAGAGAGGAGAGTTTCTCTATATTTTTCTGAATATTTATATATATATATATATATATAAAGAGAGAAAGTATCAAGTTCTGCATATATAGACTGGAAAAACTCTCTTCTGAAATAACCACCACCTTATACACAAACGTGTGAACTTTAATGTTGGTAGTCCTGCAAACGACACACAGACAATAAAAGAGAGTCCGCTGCCGCGTAGCCCTGGCCTTTGCTCTTTACTCTCTGATCTTTGCTTTGTCGAGAATATGATACCTTAAGCTCACCATTTCTATTTGTCTTTTTATTACACTTTTCAGCACGCCAACTGTTCCCTTTGTTCGGTAATAACCAGCCCGCGGAATTCAGTGGTCCGTTTATTTTCTATTCTTCAAAAGAAATCGCCCATTCCTAATAAAAAGTGGCCCGGTCACTTGCAGGTTATAATATTTTACGGTGGCACGTTTTCATTATTTATTACATTATAAGTGAAAAATTACAATTTCATGATGTAAATTTAATTAAACTTCAGACACACGCAATTCGTTATTTTCACTATTTTACAGTGGAGTTCAAATTGAATTTTCAAAAGTAGTTTCAATTTCTAGTGTTGTCAGTTGGTAGTTGCTGAAAATTTTTTCGATTGATTAGTAGTGCATTTTAATAGTTCGTAGTTTCAATTATAAATCATTTCACTAGTTGGTAGTTTCAATTAATATTTATTTCAACAGTTGGTAGTTTCTATTATTACTTTCAATATTTGGTAGTTTCAAATATTAGATATACCAATAGCTGGTAGTTGCAATTATTATTTATTTCAATAGTTGGTAGTTTAAATTATTAGTCGCTTCAAAAGTTGGTAGTTTCAGTTATTAGTCGCTTCAATAGTTAGTAGTTTCAGTTATTAGTCGTTTCAATAGTTGGTAGTATTAATTATTACTCGTTGCAACATTTGGTAGTTTCAATAATTAGTCATTTTAATATTTGGTAGTTTCTATTATTAGTTGTTTCAATATTTGGTAGTTTTATTTATTAGTTATACCAATAGTTGGTAGTTTCAATTATTATTTATTTCAATAGTTGGTAGTTTAAATTATTAGTCGCTTCAATAGTTGGTAGTTTTAGTTACTAGTCGCTTCAATAGTTAGTAGTTTCAGTTATTAGTCGTTTCAATTGTTGGTAGTATCAATTATTACTCGTCTCAACATTTGGTAGTTTCTATTATTAGTTGTTTCAATGTTTGGTAGTTTCTATTATTAGTTGTTTCAATATTTGGTAGTTTCATTTATTAGTTGTTTCAATATTTGGTAGTTTCATTTATTAGTTATACCAATAGTTGGTAGTTGCCATTATTATTTATTTCAATAGTTGGTAGTTTAAATTATTAGTCGCTTCAATAGTTGGTAATTTCAGTTATTAGTCGCTTCAACAGTTGGTAGTTTCAGTTATTAGTCGCTTCAATAGTTGGTAGTTTCAGTTATTAGTCGTTTCAATAGTTGGTAGTATCAATTATTATTCGTTTCAACATTTGGTAGTTTCTATTATTAGTTGTTTCAATATTTGGTAGTTTCTATTATTAGTTGTTTCAATATTTGGTAGTTTCATTTATTAGTTATACCAATAGTTGGTAGTTGCAATTATTATTTATTTCAATAGTTGGTAGTTTAAAATATTAGTCGCTTCAATAGTTAGTAGTTTATGCTATTAGTCATTTTAATAGTTGGTTGTTTCAATTCTTAGTCATTTTAATAGTTGGTAGTTTCAATTATCAGACGTCTTAATAGTTAGTAGTTTCAATTATAACTTATGTTATTTTAATAGTTGTTTGAACTATTTGTAGTTTTTATCATTTGTCGCCTCAATAGTTAGTAGTTTCATTACTAGTTGTTCCAATTGTTTATATTTTTAGACAACCATCTTTTTAATAATTCGTATTTTCAACTATTAGTATTTTTAATTGTTTGTACTTTTAATTGTCAGTAGTATTAACAATTTGTAAATTCAATTGTTACTATACTTTTATTTTGATAGTTATTGGTGAAAAAAAATGTCATTTTTTGCCTTCAATTAATAAACAATATAATATATATATATATAGAGAAGAATTGGACAAGGGAATTAAAATATAATATTTCGAATATATGGTTGAAGTGAATTCGCTTTATATACATATATGTGGTAAATTGTATGCAATGCTAGTAGAGTAAATTCAGTCGTTTTCCTGTATAGAAACTAGAGTTCCCATGCGAGAATGATCCTGACAAAAACATGGGATTAATTAGCACTAACGTTCAGTGCGGTCGGAGTGCGGATTACCTACGCAATTGCCATTAGTGCAAATATTAGAGGAACGTGTATTGAGGTTATGTTATGTATGCCACTTGTTACTAAAACTAAGTTATATTAAGCAGAAAACACTACATAAATTCATCAGTCAACTATTAAGAAAATTATGTTTTTCTATTTGATTTCAATTAGAGACTATGGGAATCAAAAGACAACCATTAGATTAGCTGGTTCAATTATTTGGTAATTTCAATTCCTTAATAGTTTCTCCTGTTAGCAATTTCACTTCTTAGTATTATCGAACATTTCAGACCTGAGTAGTTTCTTTTAATAATTATTTCAACTACTAGCAGTTTTAACTACTAGTAGTTTTAACTATTATCAGTTTCAAGTATTGGTTGTTTCAACTATTCGCAGTTTCAATTGTTAGTAGTTTCCACTATTTATAGTTTCAACTATTAATAGTTTCAATTGTTAGTAGTTTCTACTATTTGTAGTTTCAACTATTAACAGTTTCAATTGTTAGTAGTTTCTACTATTTGTAGTTTCAACTATTAACAGTTTCAATTGTTAGTAGTTTCCACTATTTGTAGTTTCAACTATTAGCAGTTTCAATTGTTTCTAGTTTCCACTATTTGTAGTTTTAACTATTAACAGTCTCAATTGTTAGTAGTTTCCACTGTTTGTAGTTTCAACTATTAGCAGTTTCAATTGTTTCTAGTTTCCACTATTCGTAGTTTCAACTATTAGCAGTTTCAATTTTTAGTAGTTTCCACTGTTTGTAGTTTCAACTATTAGCAGTTTCAATTTTTAGTAGTTTCCACTGTTTGTAGTTTCAACTATTAGCAGTTTCAATTGTTAGTAGTCTCCACTATTTGTAGTCTCAACTATTAGTAGTTTCAACTATTAATAGTTTCAATTATTAGCATTTTCAATTGTTAGTAGTTTCTACTATTTGTAGTTTCAACTATTAGCAGTTTCAATTGTTAGTAGTTTCCACTATTTGTAGTTTCAACTATTAACAGTTTCAACTATTAGCAGTTTCAATTGTTTCTAGTTTCCACTATTTGTAGTTTCAACTATTAGCCGTTTTAATTGTTAGTAGTCTCCACTATTTGTATTTATAACTAATTAGTATTTTCAACTATTAATTGATATTAATATTTTGATCTCATGAAAATTTTGTTTGTACTAATTTTCATTATTTAAAAATATTATTCGGCGAATAGATAATTTATCTCTTCATCAGAAGAAAAAGTGACTAAGGCATGTTAAATGAATAACACTGGAATTTTCGTATAGTCTGTTTGTAAAAATAAGAGGAGGTGGAGGAGGAGGAAGAAGAGGAAGAAGAATTGACTTCGCTTTGGAAAACATAGTTTGAGATAAACAAATTTACCTTCTCGGGTATGAAACGAGAGTTATAACTGAATATATAAACTTGGTTCAAATTAGCATGATTTATATTAAAAGCTTTTGTACATCTTTTGATAACTATTCATAGGAAGTCCATTGAAAATAAAGAGAAAAGCGAGTACGACAACGAAGGTGGGGGGGGGGGGGGGGGGGGGGGGAGAGAGGAGGGAAATTATTATTCAATGCTATTATAATCAACCCAGTAATTTGCCAACATGGCAAGTAACTCTTGAGATCGGCTTTGTCTTATTAGCACAGACTTTAGAGTTTAGAGTGTCGAGTAAAGTCAGTGCCAAAGGCAAAGTCTTGAATATGCCTTGGCCTTTAAAGATTTCAGGGGTGAGAGGACATAGAAGGGAAGTTGGTTCCAGTGTGTGCCCTGTGTGGGATTCTCCCACGAACGATCCTCGCCTACCTATATGCCATAATACCATAAGACCCTTATCTTGCCACTCATCTACTTAACGCGCAGACGAAGGCGACTTTCAACCTCTTTCTCTCTCTCTCTCTCTCCTTTTCTTATTCCTTCCCCCCCCCTCCCTCTTTGCACTCCTCATATTCTATTCACCAAAACGCGCTATCCATAATTACCATTTTCTGCCATCACCGTTTTCAAATTAATCGATCCTTGTATTTCTCTTCAATCAAGCCTGACAAAAAATCTACGCTGCTTTTTCAGAGTGAGTGGGGGAGAGGGGATAATCTCTAATCTGACGCCATCATATTAATGGCATCTTTTCTCATACAGCTATTAAATGTTGATTAATTAACGAACAAGTCTTGTTTTTATGTGAAAACTTATTGTTCATTTATTTCTTACAAATATTTTTTACTATTAACAATATTAACTGCAATAATTGACAAATTAAATATGTTGTTGCGGGTTGGAAAATTTTGAATTAAATTAAATTCTTGTTAAGCATTTTATCTTTTATTTTTTATACTCAATTTCTTCTTTTAATATAAATGTAATTAAAATTTCAAAAAAATTGCTTCTTTGACGTTTTTCCACTTTTGACATTTATTTTTGTTTTCATGTCATAAACGAAATTTTTCTATTTTTACATTTTAATAGGAGTAGAAAATTTTTTACTGAAACTGTGTCCTTGGCAAATATTTTATCTTTAATTTTTTATACTTAATAATTAATTTCTTCCTACATACTTGTTTTAAAAAATAATAATTTCAATTTAAAAAAATCCCTTCCTTGACATTCTTTACTTTTTATTTTCAACCATTTTATTTTTATGCTTGCATAAATAAATTGTTAAAGTACTAAATTACATTTTTAATTTTCATTGAATGCAACAATTTGAAAAACCAATTAAGCCATGGAATGAAAAACTATAATTGAATTTTCATTTATTTTTCAACAATGCGTTAAAAATTTCTAAATAACAAAGTTCAACTTCTATTTAAAATTTTTAATGAATAGATTTTGAAATAAATTAAATCTTTTGTATTTTTTATTTATTTATTTTTCTTCAATACTATTCGATTTGATATATAATTAGTTTGAAATTTTCTTAAAAAAGAAAATAGAAATATTCTAATTTAATTAAAATTTATTCGGAAAATATTTTTTATTTTTAGAATTTTTAATTTTTTTAAATATATATATAAATTCAATTGTCACAGAAAAAAAATGAGATTTTATATTTAAAGAAATTTATTTAATCTGAATTATTTGTCTCTTAAATGTAAAACACCATATGGAATGATATAAGTATTATTTAAAAATTTGAAAAAAGTTTGAAAATTTTTAAAACGCTAAGCTTTTCAAATTATAATCCCGTGCTCGACTTTGTCGGCTTAAGTCTTTCGGTTCTTTTTAAATTTTATTCCTGTTTCGAAAATTTAATCCTTCATATTTCCAAGTCTGTGTGACATTTATATATTACGTGGTTTCTTATAATTTTTAATATATGAACTATTATCATAATGAATAATACAATATTTAAAATACAATTGAGGTTTGTTAAATAATAAAAAAAAAAGAATTAGCAAAAAACTGATGCGAATTTATAAAGTTCTATGAAAAAAGGTATTAATTGAGAATAAACATATTTAAATTATTTGCCAGTGATTTTTTTTCGGTAACATAAATATTAACAATTCGTTGTTGATATGAAAATATTTCATTTCATGATCGTATCAATATTTATTTACTGTTTCAAAGAGAGTTTTTCTGTAAGTTTTTACGATTTGACGTTTCCTTACAGTTGTAGCATCAATTTTTTTTTTTTTTTTTTTTGAGTATTTCCGATGAAAGTAGAACTCTTGACGTAATTTTCAATTTTCCCTGACATGTTTTTTTAAAAATCACTTTGGGAACATTTTCTTTCATTTCATATCCAACTTTATTCTAAATGTTGTTCACATTCAATTAAATTGAATTCTGAAAGTTTAAATTCATTATAAAATTTCAATTTAAGAGAGAAAATTAAATTTGCATTTATTAAAAATTAAAATTAAATTAAATGAATTAAATCAATCAAATGTTTCTTAATTTTTTCTGCTTGAAAAAATTTGAAAAATTTTTTCAAATTTTTTCAAAAAAAAATATGTTTTTTTTCCTCAAGATTATGAGATGAAGGTTTTTGTAACAAAGTGGAGGACGGAAAGAATAGCTCATTGTGAGTGGGAAGAAGATAATTTAAGAAAAATTTGCATTTAACACCTTGTGGAGAAATAGTCCCACAAAAGACAGTGAAAATTTTTAGCCGGAAACGAGTAATTTTTAAATCTGTCTTATAAATTAAGGACCATTAGATACAATTTCCTGGTCATTATTATTATTATTTTTTTAATTTCAAGTGTGCGAAGAAAGTTTACATGTTTATTTCATTTTTACAATGAGAATTAAAAAAAAAAAAAGGAAAATTTAAATAACTTGTAAAGAAAAGAATTTAAATGCACTTTAAATAAGTTTTTAATGAGAATTTAATAAACGGTTGAAGTAACTTTCTTTGACTTTGGAAAATATTAAAATAATTTAGGAAGACAAGTTTGAAATTGACTTACGTTACACTTGTTAAACTTATGTTCAGTGAAACAGACACCGAAAACTGTCCAGAAAGTTTTGCCAAGAGTTTTCTGGCAGTTGAAAAGTAAACTTCTATTTAAGAAATTTACGTCGCAACCTAGAAAAATTCAGAACACGTTTGAGACTTAAACAAAACTTCCAATGGACAGCTATTCTGCTTTTATTGCGAGAGAAAAGAACGAACCGTGAAAAGGCGAAAACTTGTAGACAAGAGTGAAGTACCTCTTAGTAAAACTAACAAGAATATAAAAATTCTCACTCTCTAATGAAAAGTATTTCAGTCTTATCTCAACTTTTCACCACTAACAACTTTCCCCTCTCTTCCCCTTCTGAAAAAAATTTACATTCATTTATGTTAATTCATAAATTGAAGTTCATTTTTATTTAAATTAATTCCCCATCCTCTAATTTCTATTATTTTCCAATTTAAAAGTTACGCCTCTTTGTAAACTTTATAAACTTTATAATAACAAAATTTACACAGTTTCATCTAATTAACATTGGCGAATTTTTTTTTCCCACACTAATTAAAAAAATGCACTTCAATTTAATAAATCCAATAATTACAATTTTGGACAAAGAAGCTGACGATGGTATCATAGTAGTTGATATGTGTATTTCGGGAAAATAATTTCTTTGAAAAGTTTGCACACACATCGTTCGAGAAACGAAAGACAGAGAAAAAGGGGGCAGGCAAAAGTGGAAAGCAATCACTTTATCATCAGCGACATAAGTTCAAAAACTCGTTGATAAATTGGAAACTTTTCCTCCCAAAGGTACTAAAAGTTTTTCGTTTCTATATCGTTGATTCTCTCCTATCAAAATCAAAAAATATTGGAAACTACTTTTAACTTTTGGAGAAGGACAAAAAAAAATTTTTAATCTTGTATTTCTCAAAATTAGCAATCAAACCTTTTTCCAAAAAAAAATATTTACAAAGTCTGGAATTTTTAATAATTTGTAGATATTTTTTTTCAAGGTAGTTTGTTTTAATTATGAGTTGTTTTCATACTATTAGTAGCTTCAACTTTTAGTAGTTTTAATTATTAGAAGTCTTAATAGTTGGTTGTTTTAATTATTAGCCGTCTCCATAGTTTCTAGTTTTTAATTCTCAGTCTTTCCAATAGTTGGTAGTTTCAATAGTTAGTAGTTTCATCCATTAGTACTTTCAATTGTTTGTATTTTTAGTTATTAGTTCTTTCAATTGTTGGTAGTTTCATCGATTAGTAATTTTAACTGTTTGTATTTTAATTTATTAGTTGTTTCAATAGTTGATAGTTTCAATTATTAGTTTTTTCAATAGTTGGTAGTTTTCTTTATTATTCGATTCAATAGTTGGTAGTTTTAATTATTAGTTTTTTCA
>JUFY01028665.1:0-13665 GCA_001855655.1 Leptopilina clavipes | reverse complement strand
ATTTTACTTAACTGTAGTTTTAATTATTAGTCGTATTCATAGTTGGTAGTTTCAATTGAAAGAATTTTAAATAGTTTATAGTTTTAAAATACAGTTGTTTAAATAGTTGGTAGTTTTTATTATTAATTTTACTTAACTGTAGTTTTAATTATTAGTCGTATTAATATTTGGTAGTTTCAATTGAAAGAATTTTAAATAGTTTGTAGTTTTAAAAAACAGTTGGTAGTTTTTAATTTTTAATTAACTGCGGTTTTAATTAGTAATCGATTCAATAGTTGGTTGTTTTACTTTTAAGTTGTTTTAATAATTGGTTGTTACAATTATTATTTTTTTCAATAGTTGGTAGCTTTAATTAATAGTTGTTTCAATCACTAGTCATTTTAATAGTTGGTGTTTTAATTGTTAGTCGTTTCAATAGTTGGTAGTTTTAATCATTAGTTGTTTCAATAGTTGATAGTTGTAATTATTAGTCTTTTCAATAGTTGGTAGTTTCAATTATTAGTCATTTTAATAGTTGGTAGTTTCAATTATACGTCTTTTTAAATATTTTTAATATATTATTAAATAATATTAAATAATTTATTTAAAATTAAATATTTATCATTTATTTAAAATTAAATATTTTTAATTTATTTAAATATTAACTGAATATTAAAGATATGTAATTATATTTTTATTTTTCGATTCAAAGAATGGAAAATACGATTTCCATCTTCTTGTTTCTTTTGGCCAAGCGAGAGGAAGAGAGTGAAAAAAAGTTTTCTAATTAAAAATTAATATCGTCGATTAGTGCATGTTGGGAAAGAAAGAGTGTTGACAGTTTTATATTGGCAAAAAGTGTAGTTAGCAGCTCTTGAAAGATCCACTTTAACCTCGTGCGCGGCTATTCGTGAAAGTTTTCAACTTCCGAAATAGTAAAGTGGGCCATTAACGTAATAAATCAGGGCAGTGGTGCATATCGGTGTAGGAATAAAGGTGCGCTATATATATGTATACATAAAGTAACGTAATTATCAGAATCACGACTTCTCACATAAATCACATTGGTCACTTTGTTAAAAAGTCTTTCCTGATGGTGAAGAACAAAAAGAAGATGAGAAAGAAGAAGAAGAAGAAGAAGCCAACGACATCAAGGCCATCGTGTTCATTATTTTTTTTCATCACATAATTGACATTTTCCGCCCGTATCAAAGAGTGCGGAAAATTCATCATATTTTTTCAAATATTTAAATTTTTATTTTTGGTCATCATCTATTTCCTTGGTGAAGGAATTTTTCTTTTTTTTTTTTCCCTGTTGTCAGTGAAAGCAATCAGAGATGTCTTCTCAAAAGCCCCCAGCTAGACAGTCTATTGCTAAATTTTCCTTTACGTTCACTCCTTTTGCTTCTTCCCTTTTAAATTCAAAGCTGAGCAATTTATTTCTTATATACGATTTCAGAAATTCATATCAAACTTTTATCGTTTATATCTATGTCCATGGAGAAAAAAGAACTGAACAAACTGGTTTGTTTAAATTAAATGTCCCATATTTTTTTTCTTTTAATGAAAAATGAAATTAAAGTCGATTTTCAGTTTTTTTTTTTTTTTTAATAATATAAATTTCAACTTGTAATGGATAATATGGATGAATTAAAAATTGATGAAAACGATGATGATAAATAATCATTTTTGTGAATAATGAGAAACGTAAATGGAAGTGTCTGCAAAAAAAAGTAGATTATAAAAGTAGAGTGAAAAAAAATTTCCATGTATGAAGGGTCATTAATATTTGTTGTTATTATTCAGTTGAGCAAGATTTTTGCGTGACTGATTTAAAACTCACTGCAGGACGTCTTTAATTGCCTGTATAAAAGTAACGATTATCTGCTGAGTTAGCATTGAGCTTTCTGGGCAAAGATAAAAATCTCTTGTGCTCTACAAACGTGAATGTTCGACCGCAGCCTTCTCTGTAATTTGCAAAAAAAGCAACAAACTGAGATTGCGATTCAATTTCATAAAAATTATTATAAAAAAAAACAATGAAATATTTTTATATTAGTAGTACAATTTAAATAGTACAATTAATAGTACAATTTAAATAGTACAATTAATAGTACAATTTAATGTACTTAAAAATTATTTAAGATAAATTTACTTTTCGATGTGAAATAAAAAGGCGCGTATTCTTTGATGGGTGAAAAATTATTATATATAGATATAGATTTCTATTTTCTCATTAAATTGGATTATATCTTTCTCTTCGAAATATTTACAGCGAGCATAAAAAAGACTGTATAAAATTAATTAATTTACGCTTTTCTGCTTTATATACACAGAAGTATATACTTGAGGAAAAAATTGCGAATAGTTTCAAAAAAATTTTTGTATGTGTTTATCGCTTGAGCTATTGAAAGTTGGCCTTTTGAGAATACGTTAACTAAAAATGAATATAAAGTGTCCCTCTATAAAATAATAGCACATAAAAGAATTTTTTTTTCTTTCTTTCTTTTATTAAAGCCTGAAATTTAACGCAAAAATCTCTAAAGGATATATAGTGAATGCCTTTATTGAAATTTCATTACTGGAGGGAATTTTTGCTTTTTATTTTCCTTTACTGTATTCGAAACATAATTTATATTCTCTTATCACTTTTAATTGTTACTATTATATTCAATTGTCACTTAAAGTTCATTCGTGGAAAAGTAATGGAGAAAAATTTATTTTTAAAGAAGGGAAAAATTTTATTGTTTATGTAAATTTTTCAATTTTATTTTATTTATTTATCTATTTATTAAGTATGTAATATTTTTCTATTTTATAAATAAATATTAGGGTATTAAATATTAGGGTATTAAAAATGGAAGTTTATATCAAAATTGAAGTATATCGAACTAAGCCTTTCAAAAGGGGTGTATAAATATATGTACTTTGAAAATCGTATTTTTCTTTTGACGCGAGATAAACTTAAATCCACATTCAGAGCTTATGGAGTCCTTGCGGTTTCTCAGGATCACGAGGGCCAAAAATATCTTTATCGTGACTAGGATCAAGAAAGAAAAAAAACGTCCGAGAAAAAATCATAGATGCTTTAGGTGGATTTCGGAAAAAAAAATAAATTTCTCGATTCTTTTTTTCTGTATTTTTTTTTATTTTCATTCCCAATTAAATTTTTCATATTCTCTTTAAAATTTATTTATGATAAATTCCCTTTTATACTCAATTTGACCTGTAGAATTAAAAAATGAATATTTAAATATAAACAATTCTTCTAGAGAGATTAAAAAAATACAATTTTTTTCGAAAAAGTGAAAAAAATATTTTAAAAAATATTGTCGAAAAAATATTCATATCTAATAAACTAAATATAAGCAGATAAAAGTTATATCAACAATGAAATAAAAACAATAAAAGTTTTCTTTTTGCATAAGCTGACGACGAACTTCAACAGTAGTGCGACCCTAATAACTCTCTCTCTCTGTCTCTCTGTCTCTCTCTCTCTCTCTCTCTCTCTCTCTCTCTCTCTCTCTCTCGATGGTGCCCACAGTTGAATTCTCCGAGTTGCCAACTGTAAAAACAAAGCTTAATACCCGAGGAAAATATGGAAAATTCTCAACATATATTATAAAGGTGTTTTCTTTAGAAAATTAATATTAAACAACGAAAAAAAATTTATAGAAAAATTTATTTTCTTACGTATCTTAATAATTTTCTTTTTTTGTTAACTAGGAAAATTTAATTGAATTTTCCATTCAAAAAAAAGGAGAAAAAGGGTAAAGAAAAATTAAGGAACCATGGGGGAGGGGGAAAGTCTCGTGATAGACAATGTAAAGGAGGATATCAGACTTCTTTGGATAATTAGTGCATTCACTTTAGGGGGCGAGAGTAATTAGGCCTCAAAAGGCACTTTTCGTGTTTGAGTTGTTCAAGTGGAGGCGTCTTTCGAGATGTAGAGACGAAAAGACAGGAGAGACTTGAGATCATAATATTCACCTGGCAGCTTTGGTCGTTAGTGCGGCCAAGTTTATTCAAACTCCCATTCAACTATGCGCGTATATCATAATCCAGTCACGCGTCTTTACTCTGAGTTTTCGTCATCAGGGACCACATTCTAAACCTTGGCAACGAACAAAGCCGAGTTCCAAACTCTCACACTCTTTAATTTCTTTTGTTTCGGAATATTTTCTTTTTTCCTTTCAAAATTTTTCTAATTGACATTACTGTCACTTTTGATGAATTTTCAGGAGAATTTTTTTTTAGCGGTTACGAATCTTTGGTAAGTGGTTGTTTTAGCAGTTGCTAAAAGTAACTTTAATATTTTCTTGGTTCAAAGTTTGGTAACTTTAGGTAAAGTTGGTTGTTAGTAACTTAAAAATTAGTGATTTTACTTTTCGACTTCTTAAACGTTTGGTAACTTTAATTTTTAGGAGCTAAAAAATTTAGTAACTTTAGTTTTGGGTAACTTCAATCTTTGGTAGCTTTTGTCTTAAGTAACTTTAGTTTTTAGCCATTTAAAGCTTTAGTAACTTGAATCTTTTGGAGCTTTTATTTTTAGTAACTTCAGGTCTTTAGTAATTTCAATCTTAAGGAGCTGTAGTATTTAGTATCTTTAGTTTTTGGCAGTTTAAAGCTTTAGTAACTTGAATCTTTTGGAGCTTTTATGTTTAGTAACTTCAGTTTTTAGCAACTATAATTTTTAGGAGCTTTAGTCTTTTTGTAACTTTAGTTTTTAGCAACTTTAATCTTTAGGAGCTTTAGTTTTTAGTAACTTTAGTTTTTAGCAGTTTAAAGCTTTAGTAACTTGAATCTTTTGGAGCTTTTATGTTTAGTAACTTCAGTTTTTATCAACTTTAATTTTTAGGAGCTTTAATCTTTATAGTAACTTTAGTTTTTAGCAACTTTAATCTTTAGGAGCTTTAGTAACTTCAGCTTTTAGTAACTTTAATCTTAAGGAGCTTTAGTCTTTAGTAACTTTGGTTTTAAGAGTTTAAAGCTTTAGTAACTGGAATATTTTGAAGCTTTTATCTTAGTAACTTTAGTTTTTAGCAGTTTTAGTTTTTAGTTTTTAGTTTTTAGCTTTAGTAACTTGAATCTTTTGGAGCTTTTATTTTTAGTAACTTCAGCTTTTAGTAACTTTAATCTTAAGGAGCTTTAGTCTTTAGTAACTTTAGTTTGTATTTGTAGGAGTTTAAAGCTTTAGTAACTTGAATCTTTTGGAGCTTTTATTTTAAGTAACTTCAATAAAAAATATCTTCAGTGTAATTTGATTAGAAAAATTCGTTTTAAACTTTATTAATTTCTACTAAAATTATCTCAATCAAAAGTAACTTTAAATTTTTAGTAACCAAGTGATAAATTTCTTAATTTCATGATTCAATTTTTCAAAATGGAATTTTTCTCTCTGCCGAAAATTATCTTCATGTTGAGTGCATTTCTTTCTACATACATTTTAATTGAAAAAAAAAACTTGGCTAACATGAAGAAAAAGGGAGGCGAAGCAAGAAAGACATTTCAAAACTTAATTCCAATCAGCTGACATCATCTTATCAGTTCTTTAAAGCTCAGAAGCAGACTCAGTTCTAACTTTCTTGATGTTTCCTCTTCCCCCCGCACATAAAAGTTTGTGCCCTCTTTCTCTGTACGTTTCTCAGAAGATTCAAGTGAAAAGAAAGAAGTTTCAAATTCGTTCAAGTTCGTGATGAACTAATTTACTTTTTTTTTTTTTCCTACTACTATTATCGATAATCGAACTGGTGATCGCGGTTCTAGGAGAAAGCAACCCTTCTTTCCCCGAAGGCCTTTTTTAAGAGCTTTCGATGCCAGAGAACTGAAGATCATGAAACTGAGAAAATTACTTATAAAGTTTTTATCAACAAACCTCTTTTCATACGATCGTGGCTTATACTGGCAGAGAGAGAGAGAGAGAGAGAGGGAGAAGAATCCGAATCTCCCTCCACAGTCCAAATGAGAATCTGAACCATATAAAAGTCTCGACATAAAAGGTCGAGGAACCACATCTTGATAAGTATTTTTCTTCTTGAATTGGATTCGTAGGGACAACTGTGGACCATATCTTGTGTGCCATAACTGGATTTTCAGAGTCGTTGCTCTGTTTAACTTTCCCGACTCGTTAAAAAAAACTTGAGGGATAAAAACGATTTTAACGCGCATGAAATGCTTTCAGAATTTTACATTAATGCTGAATTGAGTTATAAACTAATTAGAGCGGAATATATTTACCTCTTCATATATATATATTTTTTTTTAGGGAGGAAATCTTTTACTTTCGAAATAATTGGTAAATTATTCTCGTCTCGTAAATAAACATAAAAATATGTAGAGATGTGATTTAGACAAAGAGAAAATTTTTTCTTTTGTTATCAAAAACAATATTTTTTTACTCGAATTAATAAAAAAATATTGTCAATATTTATATTAAATTTCCTATGAATGAGTGCGGAAAATTATTTTCAATTAGTGGGGGGGGGGGGGGGGGGGGGTTTGAATTTATTTAAAAAAAACATCCCTAATGAAGATGAATGAGTGTGCAGTAACTTTTAGAGATGACAGATCATTGAGAGGAAGAGTGTTTGAGAGAGAGAGAGAGAGAATTTTATTACTTATATTTATCAGGATCATCAACCAGTCCGGCAACTTTCTGAGGTTGAGATGCTCTTTGATAATTCGCCACTTTCATAATTAAAGGAAGCGACCACTATACAAGTTGCCTTGTTATTCTGATTAATTCTTCTCCACATGCATCTTTCATTTTATACTCAAAGCTGTGGTGATGAAAATACTTGTTCGAAAAATATTTCAACAAATACGTGAATTAAAAATTTTCAGAATTAATTTTTTCGAGATCAGTAAATTCGTTTTTCGATTAGTATTTTTTTATTTTTATTTACTTTATTATTATTATTTTTTTATACTTTTTTTTTATTTTTATTTTTCTTGTTTACTTTATTTCATTTTTTTATGTTTTATTTTTTTATTTACTTTTTTTTTTATTTACTTGTTTATTTACATTTTACTTTTATATTTATTTTATTTTTACTGAAGTTTATTTTTGTGCATGATTCTATCCTATTTTAGAAACATTATATGTATATAAATACAAAGAAGTTTTTTTTTCAACTATCATTTTAGCTCTTAGGGTGTAGGAAATAATGTACGCTCCTTTTTCAAAAGGCTTTTTCTCTTGTAGTTTATATAAGCTTTATATATATACCTCTTAACATTGCAAATTTAAAAACAGAGTACAACTCAAGGCGTGTTACGCTCATATATTTAGTTCTTTGCATGAGAATGTGTGCGAATTTACGCAGGATTTATTCGGTCTGTTAACACTTTTGAACTTTGACCCTTTTTTTTAAAGTCGCAGTAGTAAACTACTTCAATTATATGTTCAAGTCCAACGATATTTATCGCTCGCTAATCAAAGAGCGTATCATTGTCAAATGACTTATGATTTATCAAAGGATTTTACAGAAAGGAAACTTTGAGAAAAATTGATTTTTTTTTTGATATTTTCGAAACGATGTGAAAATGTTTTTTCAATTTTTATTCAATTTTTTTAAATCGAAATTCGATTGAATTATTCCAGTCAAGTGATATTAAAGAAAATTCGATTGGATTCAATTCGAAGTGAACTAATAATTTAATTAGTTTAATTCAATTTGAATGAAACTAAATTTTATTTAATTCAACTTAAATGAAACTAAATTTAATATTTAATTGAGTTTGAATAGAACTAAATTCAATTTAATTCAACTTAAATTGAACTAAATTTAATTCGATTTGAGTAGAACTAAATTTAATTCGGTTTGAGTAGAACTAAATTTAATTCATTCCAAATAGAACTAAATTCGATTAAATTCAACTTGAAGTTAATTCAATTGAATCTATTTTTTTATTTTATTTATTTTAAAATTTAATTCTCTTTTTTTCCCCTCTCAACGGAACGATTACATAAAATCATGATAAGGAGCTTATTTCAAAAGCAATATGTTTATATAATAAATAAAAAAAAAAAAAAAGTGAACGGGATATGAGGAAGTAAATTTAAAAATCAAGGAAAAGTAGTGTCAAGGTGCAAGTCGAGTGCAGAATACTTTAAGCGAGCACTTTCAAGAGTTCTTTGCTCGACGAAATGAATATTCGAGAACCAACATGCAACATAAATAGCAGAAGAACTTTTCCTTTATTTTTCTCCTTTCCTCTACTCTACGACCTCATCTTTTGTCAGCGTGAAATAGCGAAAAGAGAAAAATAGAGAGAGAGAGAGAGAAAGAGAAAGAGTTTTCCTGGTTAGTTTTCTTTTCCTTTGAGAATTTGAATACCTTGTTCTCTACTACCTCTTCGTTTCTACAAATGCGAAAAACAAATACCTTCCACATATATCCCACTTCATATTTGCTTCATTAGATTTCGTAATTCCAGTCGACTGCGCATCTTTTCTTTTTACATATCGTATGGTCCACTTTTCTTTTACTTCATATCATATCATTTTTTTTTGATTTAGATACAAATTTAAAAAAAATTCTTTTTTCTGTAAAGAATAATTTTCATATTATTGGAATTAGGAAAACTTTTTGAATTTGATTGAGCATATTTCGATAATCAAAGTGACAAAGTCAGCCAGAATCGTGCGAAATGTAAAGAGGTGCATTGGCGTATGCATCGAATTACGTGCACCAGTTCACTACAAAATGGAGAAACTTTAGACTGCCTAAAGCCATGTCTCGTGAAATGTATCTTGATACGGAGCTTTACGAAATTGCAAACGCTGCGCAGTACTGATCTTTACGCAAATTACGCTAACGTCCACTCCCCTCTCTCTCTCTCTCTCTGTATTTGCGCCTCGAAACTTACTTTTACCCCCCACCGGAAAATGTAAATTTATCGAAATAAGAAGCAAATTCACTGTCTCATGAAATTCATGAAAATTTTACTCCCAAACATTGCTTCAATATTATGTTTTTCCTTTCACAAAAACCTTATGACTCGAAATATTAAATCATATATGTATATAAAATATTTCGACTCGTGTTTTTTTCTGTTCTGTTCAAAAGATAATTTTTTTACAAAGGAAATTTTTTTAGTTTCAATTTCAAAATTAAATTTCTGTAGAGTAAATTAAAAAAAAAAATTATTATATTTGAAAAATGAAAAAAAAATTAAACAATTGTCTGACTAAAACTTATTTTTACTACTGATGGTAAAATTTAGATAAATTTATCACTATCGTCTGACTGCAGATTAATCTTACTACTGATAATACAATTTAGTAAATTTTTACAGTTTTGTATGACATAAAATTATTCTTACTACTGATTCAGTAAATTTATACAGTTTTGTCTGACGAAAACATACTTTTACTACTGATTTAGTGAAGTTATACAGTTCTGTCTGACTTAAAATTATTCTTACTACTGATTTAGTAAATTTATACAGTTGTGTCTGACTAAAATTTATTTTTACCACTGATTTAGTGAATTTATACAGTTCTGTCTGACTTAAAATTATTCTTATCCCTTATTTAATAAATTTTTTACATTTTTGTCTGACGAAAACATACTTTTACTACTGAAAGTACAATTTAGTAAATTTATACAGTTGTCTGACTTAAAATTATTCTTACTACTGATTTAGTAAATTTATACAGTTGTGTCTGACTAAAATTTATTTTTACCACTGATTTAGTGAATCTATACAGTTCTGTCTGACATAAAATTACTCTTACTACTGATTCAGTAAATTTATACAGTTTTGTCTGACGAAAACATACTTTTACTACTGAAAGCACAATTTAGTAAAAATTTATACAGTTTTGTCTGACTTAAAACTATTTTTCCACTGTTAAATTTTTTTCCATAAAAGAGAAATAAATTGTTTCTATTTATAGTAGAGAAAAAAAATAGTTTATAATGGAAAAAAAATTCTGAATAGTGAGACAAAAATTGTAACTTTTTTGCTGTCACATTACTAACGGTAACGAACCAATTGTCCTTGCCTGTATTTTGAAACAACCGAATTTTCCATCACTCCTCTTTGGAAAAAATCCACTTTTCGAATTTTATATTTTGCATCTCTACTTTTTTTTCATTATCAATCGTTTGTGGTGAAAAAACATTTCAAAAGGAAATTTGTATTTAAAGAATTTATATCTAGAAAAAATGAAATAAATAAATAAATTTTGTAATTAAAAAAATTTTTATCTTGAGATATAGAAGGAAAGTTTTTTTTCTTGAGAATTCAAGATGATATTTTTCAAAAAAAAAAATTCCTGATAATAATATTGGATGAAATAAGTGCATTTAAGTTTTTAAATACCTAAGAGAAAGCAAAATCTTGCAGCAGTTTCACGTGCAGCTTATTATCTGCGTTTTCAGCATCCCTAAGGGTCTTAAAACGAAAAGTACACGTGGCACAGTGTCACGTGTCATGCGAAACTATCCTGGGGAATTTCGCAGCAAGTTGACTTAATTCCGCAAGACGTTTCTCAAGAACGTGAGTGGAACAAGCTCTTACTTTGATATTTAAACTCGAATACTCCGTGACTTCATTTCAACGATTTTCGACGAATTAAAATTGTCTTTTCCTCTTTTTCTTTCAATTCCCTTCCACACGGAAAAAACGAATTGAGTAATTAGTACTTTTCTTGTATAGTAAATTCTATAAACTGACTACAAAATTTTGACGCGTCAATTTTTTTTACTTATGTCCCGAGTCAATTATTTCCTAATAAGTAAATTTTTGATAATTTTATTAAAATCTGGTTCAATGATAGTAAAATTTACTTTGAAAATAGTCAAAATTGACAGAAATGCGCAGAATTTTTAATTAATTTAGCTTTTACTTTGTAAACAATAATACGAAGTTTATATTTTTTTCCGTGTCATTATTCAATAAATTTATAACAAAAATATTATTGAATATAACTTTTAATTAATAAAAATAATAAAACTTATATATAGAATATTTGTATACTTGATTTATAATTTTATTAATTTAAATTAATAAAATTACAAATCAAGTAAAATAAAATATAAATATATTTAATTTTAAATTTGAAAATACCTATATTTTGAAAAATATTTTCTAAAAGCTTAAAATATTAGCGAAAAATGTACAAGACTCAAAACGGAAAAATTTTTTATTTCTTAACAAAACTTTCGCGAAGTTATAAAATATTTATCTTGGAGCTTCTTCCGGGAGATATAGATTAAAAAAAAAGAAAAGAAAAAAAAACTGTGGACGGAGCGAATGGAAAGGTCGGAAAAGAATAAAGGAGTTTTAAGAAATTATTTATACTTAAGGTTCAAGCTTAGTTGACCGATAAAAGGTAAGTGAAGAATAAGTGAAGATCAATTTATCGGTCTTTCCTCGAATTTGAGCAGTATTTTATTTCCCATTGAGTAAACGGGAGGACATCACTGAATAGAATGTCAATAGTACTGTGCTTTTTTAAAGAAGGAAGGAAAGATAGAAAAGAGAGAGAGAGAAGGAAACCTAAAGGAAAACAAGAGTTGGTCACAGATCTATACTATACAAGAGCTTCTGTAACATTTAAGTCAATTTTAAATGAGTTGTTCGATTTCCCAACATAGATAGTTCCATTCGAATTCAATGAAACTTAAAAAAAAAAACCATTAATGGAAACTTTTCTCCAACTGTAATAAAAAAAAAAAATTGAAAAAGGTCTTAATTAATTTTGATTGATTTTCGTTCCGGAATTTCTATTTCGATTAAATTTAAATTCGCGTTTTATTTTTCATTTTTTGAAAATTAAAAACTGAATTATTACAGTATTTTTGTAAAGCAATTTTCAAAGTTAATGTATTTTTAATGTTTCTAACAGGTGCAGCGCAGTCGTTTCGAATTAGACCGTCGAATACTTCGGTATCGGAGGGTGGAGATGTGCATTTAAAGTGTGCGGTTGATAACAGAGTTGGAATCGTTCAGTGGGCCAAAGATGGATTCGCATTCGTCGTTCAGCAAAGTGAGTATTATTCAGATATTCTATTTGAGTTCGATTCCTTCAAGTAATTATAATTCCATCGTATTTCCTCGCATTGATTTATCCACACTAATTAAATCAAACAGAATTACATTAATTGACTAAAGTGAAAATTTCGCAGTGATGTGAAATTCACTAATATTGTAAAAAGTAGAAAGGAAAAACTAATTTTCAATTGTTGGAAAAAAAGATTTACTGAATTGGAATTAAAAATTAAAATGTTTAAATCAAAATTCCACTGTAAATCGCTTTGTCTGACTATAACTTTCTTGTACTACTAATTGAAAATTTAAATTTCGAAACTATTGTCCGACTAAAATTGACTTGTACTACTGAAGCAAATTTTAAAATTAAGTTATTGTCTGACTAAAATTAGTTCCACTGATAAAAAATTGAAATTTCAAGTCATTGTCTGACAGAAAACGACTTACACTACTGAAACTAAAATTAATCTTAAAATCACTTTGTCTGACTAAAACTGTCTTGTACTACTAATTTGAAATTTAAATTTAGAAACTATTGTCCGACTAAAACTGACTTTTACTACTGAAGAAAATTTAAAAATTAAAAGTTGTCTGACTAAAACTAACTTGTACCACTGATCGGAAAATTAAAATCAAAAGGTCCGTCTGACCAAAAATGACTCGTACTACTGAAAGTAAAATCGCTTTGTCTGACTATCACTGACATGTAGCACTAATTAAAAATTGAAGTTATTGTCTGACTAAAGATAACTTGTACTACTGAAGCAAATTTAAAAATTAAAACTTATTGCCTGACTAAAACTGACTTGTACCACTGATGGAAAAATAAAATCTAAAGTTATCGTCTTTCTAAAACTGTCTTTTTCCCCTAATTCCTAAAATAAAATAATATCAAAGATCCTGTCTGACTGTAGTTGACTTTCACTACTGACACCTTGACAAAACTTTAGGAAAAATCTTTCTTGGTTATTAAATTCCTAAAATTGAAAATTGAAAATTAAAAATTAAAAATTAAAAATTAAAAATTAAAAATTAAAAATTAAAAATTAAAAATTAAAAATTAAAAATTAAAAATTAAAAATTAAAAATTAAAAATTAAGAATTGTAAAATTAAAAATTAAAAATTAAAAATTAATTAAGACTACAATTGAATTGAATTTTTGAATTAATTTTAATAAGTACTTAGTGAAATTTTATTTAATGATTAATTTAACAACGATTAATTGTTTAGATGGTGAAATCGTTGGTTATCCAAGGTTAAGGCTTGTTGGCGAACCAAATGCCGGAATTTACGATTTGAAGATAACAAATGCATCTTTAAGTGACGATGGAGAATATCAGTGTCAAGTGGGACCATTTCTCAGAGCAAAAGCCATTCGGGCCAACGCGCATCTCAACGTTATCTGTAAGTCCTTAATTAAATTCATTTAATTAGAACACTTTCAGTTTGAAAAAGAGAACAATGAAAAACCATTTTCACATTCTACAATTTAAGCAGAGTCTTGAATCAGAAAAATTCTTTTTTTCTTTTTCTCAATCGAAAAAGTAATTAAATACCCTGAATAATAAATTACAAAATTAAACAATCCAAAAAAGTTCCACTTAAACAATCGAATAAATTACAATTCAAATTAAACAATTTAAAATTAATGTAAAATTATGTTTTTATATTTCCTAATATAA
>JUFY01028664.1:0-12446 GCA_001855655.1 Leptopilina clavipes | reverse complement strand
TAACACTTCCAAGTGTGGAATAAAAGAAAAAATTTTAAAAAATCATGCCCAAATTAAAAAAAATTAATTTTTTTGTAAATAATTGTCATTTTTTTAATAAAAATTTTTCTAAAAAATTTTTCTCAAAGAAAAAAATAAAAAAATACTTATTCCTTTTTTGTCAGTGAAGAATGAAAGAAAAAATATTTGGCCGAATTTTAGAAGTCATATGTAAATTTCACGGAATCGCTCATATATATTGTTTATGTGATGTAGATATGTATTAAAAATTTTTCTTAATATTAAACTTATTTCCTACTAGAGCCCAAAACTGTAAGAAATTGTAAAATTATTAATACATTATTAATATGACTTTTAAAACTATTATTTTTTGGGTATATCTTTTGTCCCCTTTTTGTCCCCTTTTTCAGAAAAAAAATTCCCCTTTTCCCCTTTTTTGAGGATAAAAGGTACTGTGATGCCTGTAATTACAACAGCAATCGTTAATAAAATAATAATAATAATAATCTCATTTTTAGTATCAAAAAGAAACCTAAAAAAAATTATTATTTGTACATATATTATTATTTTATTATTATATTTTTTTCAATAATTGATTATAATAAATAGTCAATAAATATAATATAATATTCAGATGAAATTCTTTACGTTCATGATCAATAATTGAAGAAAAGAAGAAAAAGTTCTAAAATTTTATCTCTAGAAAATGTGTTTTTTTTTATTTTTGTTGCAATGGGAAAAAGTGTATTTGTTTCAAATAATCGATTACTTAATACTATTATCAAATAAATATTTACTTGAAACAGATAATTTTTTTTTTTTAACAAATAAACTGTGTTTGAACTAATAACTAATAATTTTTGCATTTTTAAGAAAAAAATTACTATTTTCTTGACTCAAATAATAATTATTTGGAAATTATCAAATAATTAAAAGTTAAAAAGAAATAATAAAGAAAAATTATTCGCTAATGTCAAATGTCACATTTTTGAGCGAATTAAAGATTATTTGCCTCAAATGCAAAAATTATTGCCTCAAATACAGTTTGAAATATAATTTATTATAAACTGTTAATATTCATTTATGATAGTAAATAAATAAATAAATAATATAAAAAATAAAGTATATAAAATTATTAATTTAAAAATAAGATCTCTAAAAATTATTTAATTCTTTCAAATAATTTTCTATTTGAGAGAATAAATTATATTATTTGTCTTAAATACAGAAATTATTGATCCAAATACAGTTTATTTGATCGAAATAAAATTATTTTGCACCAAAAGTAAATATAGTCAAGTAATCGATTATTTACATCAAATAAATTTTTTTTCAACGTTTGCAAAAAATTCCTTTCCACTGAAAATTAATAAAAAAAAATTTTTTCTTTCCATCACCATAATAATTAAAACTATTTTCTCGAATTTAAATGGAAAATTTTGAAATTTGTAAAAATTACGAACTTTACGTAAACTCGAACATTCACAACTTTTGGATCATTTTGGAAAATTTAATTTAAAATACACGAATAAGGAAAGTGTGAAGATTTTTTTTTTTTCTGAAAAATGATGGATGAGGGAAGTAAGAAGATTGATAATGTGTAATATTTGTTTTCTAGTTTTCTGAATAAATGGAATCAACAAAGCCACTGTGCTACTGACAAGGCATGATAAAATAAAGGAAGAGAAGAGAAGGAAATGACCCACAATATTGCAGGCATGCCACCCTTTGCTAGGATGCCTTTAGGAGGAATGGGTATGGGGGTAGGAATGGGTCCAGGAGGGCCTCATCCAGAATCCTCGTCCCATCCTCATCCTCCTCCACCTCCTCCAGCTGGTGCCAATCCGAAGAAAAAACGACGAACCAATGCCAATGTCGCTCAACCGACACCTCAACAACCGCCATCCGTACAGGTATATAGAAAAATAGCTCCGAAAAATTTTTACCCCATTAAATACCAATTACTAATTACTGTCTCAAATTTTGTCTCCTCATTTTACTCTCACTTTTATTGATATTCATTTTCTAACACTAATTCTTATACTCCAAATTGACGAATTTTTCAAACAAAATTATTTTTCCAAAGTTTTTGAATAGATTATAATTATATAAAAAAAACTAATAAAACATTTGTTTTCAAATCAAAGAATTCAGAAAAAGATCGAATTGAAAAAAATCATATTCAAATTTTACGAGTTTATCATCAACGAATTAGAAAAATGAGTAATTAAATTTATTAACATAAAAAAATCCACTTGTAAAAATTTCTTATATAGTGGGGTAAAATGATCTTTTACTGATTTAGAAAGAAAGTAATGTAATTGGAATTTTTTTTAGGATTTACTACCTCCACCGTTGACGGGCTATGGGGATACAATTGTGGCGAGTAATCCATTTGATGACACACCCCCGCAGGCGGCACAAAATCCCATGATGCACGGTGGTCCACCGCACATGCATCCACATCATCCGCATCACATGGGCGGACCGCCAATGAGAGGTATGAGTCCACTGTCATCAATTGGAGGAATGAATCCAATGATGTCGCACAACATGGGCAACATGAGTCCAATGGGCAATTCACCAATGGGCAATCACATGAATCACATGAGTGGAATGTCACCAATGAATCATCCACCAATCGGTGGAATGAGTCCCATGCAAAATATGGGTCCAAACATGCCACAGGGGCCAATAAATTCAATGAACAATCACATGAGCATGGGCCATATGGGCAATTCACAAATGAGCGGTCCACCAATGGGAAGTCCAATGAACAGTATGAACAATGGTCCAATGGGCAGTCCAATGAATAACATGGGTCACAATTTGGGCAGTCCAATGGGCGGACCATTGGGATCGCCCATGAACAATATGCCAGGTTCAAATCACATGCCCAATGGACCAATGAACATGAATAGCATGAATAGCCATATACCGCCCAATAGTCCATTGAATGGTCCGCCAATGAATAATGTTAATAGTCCCCTGGGTCATAATGGCTCGCAGAATCATCCGAATCATATGGGAAATAATCTTGGCAGACCAATGAACGGCCCAATGACAACAATGAGCTCAATGGTGTCGAGCAATATGAATATGGGCGGACCGAATCAAATTAATAACATGAACATGGGCCCAATGAATACAATGTCGAATATTAATCTCAGTCATCATAATCAAATGGGCCATATGGGAGGACCTATGGGCAATATGTCGAGTAATATGGGCAGTGGACCGCCAATTGGACATCCAATGAATCCAATGTCGGGCTCAATGCCACCGCATGGCTTTCAAGGACCACCGGGCATGGGACAGAAACCCATGTCCGTCTCTGCAGGAAAGGTAAATAATTTTCCTTTTTTCTTCTTTATTATTTATTATTTATCAATCATCAGGAATCACAGTTTGTCATCTATTGAACTTTTTTCACAGGGATCACAGGTTATCACCTATTCACCATTTTAAAATTTTGACACCTATTTCATCTATTTTGATAATTTGTCACCTTTTACACCTTTTTTTCATGATTCGATTAATTTTTGGATTTGAATTTATAATCGATCGAAATTTAAATTCATTCTAATTCTAATTACTGTTTACTTCAATTAAACTAAAATTAAATTTATCAAAATTTTAATCTATGCAAAATACAATTTATCCAAATTTCCATTTAATCAAATTTTATTTGATTTAAATTTCAATCGATCAAAATTACATTTTTTTCAAATTTTAATTCAATTTTAAAGTGATCCAACTTTTATTCAATCAATTATTGATAAAAAATTTCAATTAGGATGTAGATACAAATTAGATACTTTGCACGTTAATGTTTTTTATTTAACAATTTTTTGTCACCTATTTTCGGAAAATAATTCATCTTTGCACCTATTTTAAAGAAAAAAAGTTACTGTGATTCCTGTTATTGATTATTATTTATTATTTATCAACCTGAAAAAATTTTACAAGGGCGTGAAAATTTTTTTTATTGATTCAAATTTTATTCGATTTAGATTTTTTTTAATTCAAATTTTATTGGCTTCAAATTTCTCAATTGATACAAATTTTTATTGAATCTAATTTTATTCGATTCAAATTTCTCAATTCATCCAAATTTCATTTGATTCAGATAATTTTTTATTGATTTAAATTCTAATCGACTCAAATTTTTATTGTGAAATATTAATAATAATAATAAAATAAAATAAAATATAAGCAAATTATTATTGTCTTTAAAAAAAGTTTGATTTTCAAAGGCTATAAAAATTTGAGTCTTTAAAAAAAAAATAAAGTTATTGGTCCAGTTTGGCCTGTAAAAGCATTTTAAATAGGTTAATAATCTATTTAAAAGTTCGTTAAAAGCCCAAATAGGCACCAAAGTGAAAATATAAGATTGCATTAAATTTAAAAAAATAAACGAAGTATATTTTTAACAAGACAAAAATAAAACAATATATTGAAAATAAAATTATTGTTTAAAAATGTATCGTTTAAAGTTGAACATTTTTTTTCTTTTTCAAATTTAAAATAAAAATTGTCTTCAAAAAAGTTAAAAAAATTTATTATTAAATTAACTTTTAATAAAAATTAAACTTGTACTATTTTTACTATAATTTTGCATGTATTTTATTTTATAGTCTTATTTTTAATCAATTAAAAATATAAAATGTAATTTTATATTTATTAATTTTTTTATTTAGAATATAAAATATAATTTTATATTTATTTTCTTTTATTTAGAATATAAAGAATAATTTTATATTTATTTTCTTTTATTTAGAATATAAAGTATAATTTTATACTTTATTAATGTTTTTTATTTAGAATATAAAATAACTGAATTAAATGAATAATTTTTCTTTTAGATCTATCCTCCAGATCAACCGATGGTATTCAATCCTCAAAATCCGAACGCTCCTCCAATTTATCCATGCGGAGTTTGCCATAAAGAAGTTCATGATAATGATCAAGCCATTCTCTGTGAATCAGGTTGTAATTTTTGGTTTCACAGGTAAATAATACTCTTTACTATAATATTTATTAAACTGAAATTTATAGGCAATTATCAGAAAATCCATAAAGTAATATTATTTGGTAATAAAACTAGAGAAAATTCGAGAGAAAGAAGTTATTAAAATTTTTTTTTTATAATTTTTGTCCTGATTTTTCAAAAAACTTTTTTGCTACACAATAACACAATATTGAAAATAATTTTATATATTCAAAAAAATTTGTGTAATTTTCTCTCCTCTTTTTACTTTTTTTTTTTTTTTTTTGAATAACAATAGTTGCTGAGATAAAATAGATAATGATGAAAATTGATTTTGATTGTTTACGAATTTCGGTCTAAAAATTTTGTCAATTTTTCTTTTTTCAGGGGTTGCACAGGATTGTCAGAGGCTGCTTATCAGCTATTGACGCAAGAAGTTTACGCGGAATGGGTGTGTGATAAATGTTTACAAACGAAAAACATACCCTTGGTTAAGTTCAAGCCATAACACTGTTTCGATCGTCGTGCTTGCGACGCGTGAGTTACACCTTGTTAGACATAAACACATTTAAAAGAAAAAAGGAAAAAAAAACATGAGCACACGCGCATTACGTTTACAGACACATGCTGTTTGTTAATAACTTTCTAGCTTTAACTTGTTAAAAACTTAGGGTATCGTTACAAAAAAAAAAAAGAAAGAAAGAAAAGAAAAAGAAATCGTGATTGAACGAAGTACGTTTAAATGCAGAAACGATTATTCGCACGCCAAAGTTTTTTTTTTTTATTTTTTACATAATTATCAATTTTTTTCGATCTTGCGGAAATTTAAGAGATTTTTTCGTTAATTAATTAATTTTAATAGGGTCGAAAGATTTTTTTAAATTTTAGAAAAGAGAAAATACGAAATTACACTTTTTCGAAAAAGAAAAACCCTATTTGTTTACTGTTTGTTTGTTTTTTTTTAATTTGTTTATAAGGCAATTTACTTATAAGTTTATATCCGTCGGGTTATTGATTATCGCGGTTCGATCTTTTTTATTTGCAGTATTATGCGAACGTTGCGATTTTTTAATGAATTTCCAAAATGCCGTTACGATTTATAATTTTTGTTTATTTTTAAATTTTTTTTTAAAAGAAAATTTTTTCTTATGTGAAATTTGACGAAAATTCTTTGTGTGAAGAAAGTATGAGTGTAGCGTGAAAGTAAAAGAAAAACAAAAAGAGTCGAATAGTAAATTTTCATTATTATTGATATTCAAATTGAAACAAAAAAAAAATGTCCAAACAACATGTTCTCGAAAATGGAAAGTTTTTGGAAAAAAATATTAAATAATTTCTTGGGGGAAAATTATTTAAAAATTACAATAATTTTTTCGAAAATTAAACTAATTCGTGAGAAAGTTGAAATAATTTTTTAAAAATCTTAATATTGATCAGAATATTAATGATTTTGAAAATTATAATAATTTTCAAAAATTAAACTAATTCCTGAAAATTGAAATAATTTTTCAAAAATCTTAATATTGATCAGAATATTAATAATTTTTAAAATTACAATAATTTTCGAAAATTGAACTAATTAGTGAAAATTGAAATAATTTTTCAAAAATCTTAATTGAGCAGAATATTAATGATTTTTAAAATTAAAATAGTTTTCGAAAATTGAGTTAATTTTTCAACAAAAAAATATTATAGTTGATTAATATTCATAATCCTTTTTTATCTATAAAAAACAATGCAGACCACTTTTGGGTTGAAGGGCTGATGTTAAAACAATATGAATTAATTAATAAATATAGTCTTCCACCATTACAGCAATACCTAATCTTTACTATTTTTGCTTCCTCGTGGAGGAAGCTTTGTATTTAATAATCAATATTAGTTATTATATTTTATTAATTATAATGATTAATTATTGAATTTTATTTATTATTAATATTAATTATTGAATTTTATTTATTATTAATATTAATTATTGAATTTTTATGAATAATTAGCAATAATAATAATTGAAAATTCATTGATATTATAATAATCAAACGTTAATTGATATTATGAATTGAAAATTAATTGATATTATAATAATTGAAAGTTAATTGATATTAAGAATTGAAAATTAATTGATATAATAATTGAAAGTTAATTGATATTAAGAATTGAAAATTAATTGATATAATAATTGAACGTTAATTGATATAAAGAATTAAAAATTAATTGATATTATAATAAATGAACGTTAATTGATATTAGGAATATGAAAATTAATTGATTATTAATAATATTTATTGGTATTAATAATTAAACATTATTTACGATAATTTTCCGAAATTAATTAATTTCTTTTTTTCCTGAATTTTCTATCAAAAGAACATGAAAATTTTGGCACGAAGCTCTTTTTTTGAGAATATAAAGATAACGCAGCTAAATATTACGAACTTGAAAGCTGGTGAACATTATAACCAAATGTTACGTCACCGAGCAATTACATTAACACTATAGTATTCGGTATAAAAAAAACAAGAAGAATTTTATCACTTTTTTAATCGAAAACGCACCAGTCTTCTTGTAAACGTGTACGTTGAAAATGCTCAATACTATTTTTTCTTTCTTTTTTTTCCTCTTTTCTGTTAAAATCTATTCCATTTTTCTTTTATTTCCTTCAGCATGTGTCGATTTAAAAAAGTCACTTCTCGGAAAGAAAAAAAAGAAAATTTTGTCATGTTTAGAAAAAAAAATGAATGTAGCAGGATTTTTATGTAGTTGAAAGAAGAAGAAGAAGGAGAAGAAGAAAAGTAATTAATGTGCATAATGCCATAAAGCCACTAATTTTTATCTTTAGATGCTCCATGTTTAAAGCAGTCAATCAATATCGACGCGTTGGCAAAATTAAAATTGTCAATATAATATTTTAAAATCGTATTATATGCGTCGTTGGAAGATTTTATCTAGATTGTAGTTTAAAAAAACAAAAATAACTCACATCCACAGCATTTCAATTAAATCTGGGAATTTTTTTTGTAACTCAACGGAAACAAAAAACTATTTTAAATTTAGACAGAAATTTCTCTTCCATGGAAAATTTTTTTCATCGCCAAAAATTTAAGAGTGGGGAAAATAATTTTGAAATTAGAAAACAAAATAATTGATTTATTATTTGATAAAACTAATTTATTAGGTGTAATTTAATAGAAGCTTTAAATATTTCAAATTTTATATTTGACAACAAAAAACACTTACGCTTTTTTACACCAGTTTATTTTACGTATATAATTTAGAAAAATTCTCTTTAGACACTTTTAAAATTATTTTTTGATTCCATATTGCAATCGGTTTTCGAAGAAAAGCAATTTAATTTTGCTATCGCAGTGATTTTTTTTAATAAATTAATTGAATGGAGAATTTTTTTTTAAACTCTTGTTCTATTTGTATAAATGAAAATATTTTTGTTATAATTCTTAAGGAGGAAAAAAATATTAAAGTGGAAGAAATTTTGATGTGCTTTTATAATTCAATTGTAAATGGGGAAGAAAAAAAAACACTAACGAGTGAATCTAGCGGGAAAAAAATATTAACCCACCGATTATTAATCTTTGACAGCTAAGAAGAATTTAATGAGCCCGATGATTGTATAGTTTAATATTCTGTTTATCGTTTTATTCCAATAATAACTTTAATTGTGCGTTTTTAACAAATATTACACGAGAAAAAAAAAAGTAACACAGGATTCTATACTGCATAATGCTCATATTAGTATTACAACGAATAGAAATATCATTAATACTTACTTTGTCCTTTCATCTCATTCTTTTCTCAATAGGACAAATTTTTTTTTTTTTTGATATTAATTATTTATATCAATGATTTTTGTCAAAATATTTCGATATTTTTTGTTTTGTATCAAAATATTTTGACCGTCGAATATTTTTATTAAAAAAATCTTTTTAGTAGGTAGTAAATATTTTTACTATTCAGTATTGACAATATTTTAAACGAAATTTTTTGAAAATTTTAATTGAAAATAATTCGAAGAAAAAAAGATATTGAGAAAAGAATGTGGAATGACACATTCATGATGATCATCTTTATATTTCTTCACAATTAATTTTTGCTGAGGGAAAAAGGATAATTAAATAATTATTGTAGGTAGCTATACCTTTGTGTAAATAGTGATTAATGGATCGTTCTGTTAGACTTAATGGTATTGGCATAAAATAAAAAGCGTGACTATCTTCTCACAGAGAAGATAAAAAAAGCAAAAAAAAAAAAATTACCGAAACACTTAAATTACGAAAAAAATTTTTCGTAATTTTAGATGTTTAATTTTGTAAATAGGAGAGTAAATCGGTGATCTGTTAGGTGCATCTGACCATTTTTGTTTCTTTTTTATTTTATTTAAAAAAAAAAATTTTTTACAACTTAAATTTGGCCATTGCAGTTTTTGTAAGTAAAAAAAAAAAAAAAATGAAGGCGAATATTACCGATTTTGTAAACACGAAAAATCTGAATTGTATAATGATAGTATTTATTGAGTTATGGTTTTTAGATAATTTATTTATCTAAAACTAATGTCAAGGAAATAATTAAAAGAAAAAAAGAAAAAAAAAAAAAATATGTAAGCGACGCTGCAACAAAATTCGCTGATGTACATATATAGAACACTTGATTTCACATGTAAATTATAAGACTTTTATATTTAACTATATAAAAAAAAAATAATGTTATCACAAATAATGCACGAAAGTGTAAAATTTTTTTTGTTTCCCTCTTTCTCATATTTAATTTTCAAAGGAAAGAAAAAAAAAAAAAAGAACGAAAATTCTTTTTTTTTTAAAAACGGAATAAAAAAAAAACTCTTCCTGAATAATATTTGGAGAAATGAACTTTTCACGAAATAATTATTGATGAGATGATGAAAATATTAATAATTATGAAACTTGACAAAAATGGAAAGAAAAGAAAAGGAAAAAAAAACTACAAAATAGCGAAACTGCAAAGCATAAAATGCATATTGTGCATACAATTCGACTGTAAAGAATAATTTGTGTATCATAATAACTGTCATACAATTTAAACAGTAAAAAAGGAAAAAAAAATGATCACAGCACGGAAATATCGCGATATGCAACAAATTGTTCATAGTTTATTTTTTATCATGTGAATACAAAAATATATATCAGCAATAAAAAATTGTTATACATAATTCATTTTGGTACAGTGTATTTTTTACTTTTCGTATTCGTTTTTTCTTATTTTGATTAATATTAGAAAAAAAAAATCTTGTAATAAAATATATAAATAATATTTATTTCTCATAGTTTTACAGGCAAATTATTGCAATATAATTAAAAAATAGATTTTTAACTTTTGTGTAATAATGAAATTTTTTAAAACAGGCAAATGGTATTAAAATTAGAAAAATTTTTTTTAATTTCTTTCATATTTTGTCAATTTGTTAATATTTTGGTTCTTTTTGTAGAATTGTATTTCTTTTTGTTTTCTTCTATTTTTAGGTAATCTCTTTTTTTCTGTTTGTCGTTTCTCTTTGATTATAGACTAATTTTTTTTTGTTCTTAATTTTTATCTCATCTATTTAATTTTTATAAAATTGAGATTATCTCGTTTTTTGAGAGCGCTAAGTTTGACATTATTTGAAAGTGTTCGAGCCAAGTGAGTTTTTGTGCTTCGTTCCTCGGAATTAAAATTCTCTATAGAAATTTTGTTGATAATATTTGATCTCGTGTAAATTGGAATTTCATTGCAAGTCACCTTTAAACCTGGAATAAATTAATTTATCATTATTTTTTTATAATTTACCCTACTTTAAAGAAATTATTCTAAAATAAATATTTTATAGAAAAATATTCTGAATTTATAAATATTTTATAGAAAACATCCTAAATTTATTATAATTTTATAAAAAGTATTCTAAAATATTTTATAGAAAATATTCTAAATTTACAAATATTTTATAGAAAATATCCTAAATTTATTAATATTTTATAAAATATTTTATAAAAAATATTCTTTTACAAATATTTTTTAGAAAATATAAATTTATAAATATTTTATAGAAATTATTTTAAATTTCGAATTTCTATTAAAAAAAATTAACGAATAAATTAAGTTAAGCAGAAAATGAAAAATTTTGATGGATTGAAATTTATTTTTATTATTAATAAAATAAATATCAAATAAATAAATATTATAAAAGAAAAACTTACAATTATCGCTACTCGACTCACTGCTTTCGCTCTGAAAATAAATTTCCATAACCATAACATTCTCATAAAGAAAAATAATTTTATTTATTTATTTATTAAAAAAATATAATATACGCCTTACATTGACTGATTTTTGAATTAAACATTCATCCTCAACGACAGAGGACTTTAATTTAATTCTTTTCGACGCACTTTTGCAAAAAATTTCCGACTTTTCGGTTAAATTCCTCCAAGAAGAATCGAAATATCCACTTCGAAATATTGAAGTCGACTTTTCATTCTCGTGACCCATTTTATTGTAAAATGAATATTTCCTCTCGTCGGACATTCGTAAAACACCATTTTGCTTCATTGATAAATAAATTTGCTCCAACATTCCATAACTTTTGATTAAAAAATCCCGATGCGCCATTGCGGCAATTCTTTCACGTTCCTCCGAAGCTGATATTATTTCAGGACGAAAGGAATATTGTAATTTATTCACAACCAAAGGCGAAGGTGACTTTTTCACCTAAAACAAAAAAAAATTACTCTTATAATTAGATTTTACCTATAATTTCATATTTTTTCTTTTTTATCACACAAAAAGAATAAAAAAAAAAAAATTTCAAACCTGCTTGCGTTTTATTGGCAATGATTTAATTCTTTCTCCGACGAAATTCAATTTCTTTGTTCTCGGACTTTCTGAACTTGTTTTATATTCACTTGACTTTCCTCCAATTCTTTTGCTCTCTTCTTCTTTTATTTTCATCTGAAAAAAAAATAGAAAAGAATTTTTTTTCATTCCTCACGGGAAACTTCATTGTATAACGAATATATCCAAAAAATCGAGAATGCATTTTCTTTTTCGTCAAAACAGGAAATTCAGAAAGAATTTTTTGCGAATTCGTTTAACTACAATTTTTTTGTCCCCTTGAGTGAAAATTTATGGTTGGGCAATAAATTTGACAATTTCCCAAATTTTTTTTTTGTTTTTGGTAAAAAAAAAACAAAAATACATCTGTTTCTTCTCGTTGGAGTTTTGATGCCTCTTCACGGGCTCTTGACGATGCGGTGTCTTGAAACATTGACGTGGCCGTTTGTTTGAAAAATTGATCATATTTCTCGCATTGCGGACCAGGATAAACTTTTCTGAAATTGCCCATGTGCTCGTCCTCCCATTTGTGTTGAATTTGAATTGAATCCCTTTCAATTTTCACTTGGTCCCCTGTAGTTAAACTGCGGACGTTCAAAAA
>JUFY01028662.1:0-30143 GCA_001855655.1 Leptopilina clavipes | reverse complement strand
AACTTAATTACTTATGTTGAATAATGAAATACTTGGTTCAAATAAATTTTTTATTACTTTAAAAAAAATATTTTATTGGCTCAAATAAATATATATTTGAATCAAAAAACCTACATTATTGAATATAATAATTTTTACAATTGATTCAAGGCATTATTTATTTGCACCAATTAAAACATTTATTTGATTTAAGTAATTCATATTTGATGCAAATGACTATTTATTTGGCACTATAAAATAAAATATTTAGCTCAAGTAAATATTTATTTGGTTCGAATACAGATTTAATGGATAATAGACAATTAAATCATTTAATTGGATCAAATAATTTTTATTTGATCCAAATAATTCTTTTTTTCAGTGTATACTTACGATGAACGAGAACAATTAGTTTGAGAGTTTTGTGTAAATATTTGAGTAATTAGAAATGTTTTTTTTTGTATTATTTATTTGTGACAAAAAGGCAGAACTTTGTCACTCTCTCCCTCTAGCGGCGCTGATTGGAATATTAGTTCCCGATCGGCTCCGCTAGAGGGAGAGAGAGGGGAAAAGTTCCGCACGCTGTGATTGGCCGCCTAAAAGTACTTAAGGTCCCGACGATTTTGCACGAGCGTCACTTATCATTTCGCCCCAGTTGCGAACGCAACGAAACTTCTACTCCTAATGTCAATAATAATTCAACCTCAGATAATAAATCTCGCTTCCACAGAAACGAAAAAAACTTAATAAACTTCACAAATTAATAAAAAAACTGGGTCGATCCTTCACAGGTAAAATATTGACTCATTATGGGTTTTCTGGACGACACTCGATCCTCTTTTTCCCCTCTCTCTATTCTTCTTATTTACTCTTTTTTTCCACTTCTGTTTTTCCAGTGCTCGACTCCCAGGATTTACTGGATCGATTATAGAGGTACAGAGAGAGAGAGAGAGGCTTTCTTCTTTTTTTATTGGCTTGACCCTCGCTTCATCATTCGCCCAGCGGAAGAACATCGCTGTCGAGACGGCTGATAGCTTTGCACAATATTGATTCAATAAGGATGGGATTCTTTGCCCTTTTGCGGCCACGGAGTTGAAGAGAAATAAGGGGGGAGGAATTGAGATCGAAATGAGAGGGTGAAAAGAGAAGATTCAAGTGTGGCGGAACTCACGGTGGTGCTATGAAGCTGGGAAAGGGGACAGTGCGGTATTCCGGCTTCATTTCATCCTTTATGTCTTGCAGAGAGAGAGAGAGAGAGAGAGAGAGAGAGAGAGAGAGAGAGAGAGAGAGAGAGAGGAGAGAGAGAGAGAGAGAGAGAGAGAGAGGAGGAAGGGGGGGAAGATGACGGTGAATTATAACCCCTTGTGAAATACCGCAAAATGCGCCCTTAAAATTAGAAAGCCGTAAGATCCATTCACCATTATGTTCTATATTTCCAAAACACTGCATATTTTGGAAACATTAATTTTCATCATTGTCGCAGAGTGATTTTTTACCTCCAGAAATGATTTATTGATGGAAAATTTACCACAGTAGAGTCAAAAAGTCCAGTGGATACTGAGTTGGCAGCTACCGAGCGTCGTTTTTATATGAACTCCTAGGCAGTAGAGGGGGAATATCGACAAAAGCCGCTCATTGGTACAGTCCGGAAAAGAGGGGAGACTAGCGCAGTAGCGCCTCAGCAGATAAAAGGCCTTGCAACTAAATTAAATTTCTTATTTTTTTTTTTTTGCAAAAATTCTCTTTTGATTAATCAAAAAAATTTATTGGAATCTGAATAGAAAGGGAAATAAAAGTTAGTGTGGTATTTAGTAATTACCGTTTGGTCCTAATTAAGAAATAAGAATTCCAAACACGTTACTGCCGCTTTTTGCCAATTAAGAATAATAAAAATTGTTTTGATGGCTGTACTTTAAAGAGCTTCTGCAACATCTTAATTGCACTTTTCTAATTTCGCGTTAAATTACCCTTTTTTTGGGGGGAATCGAAAATACGGACGTAAAGCTGATGTAAGATCATAAAAGAGTAATTTACAGACGTTACACGGCACTCAAATGACACTTAAGGGCACTATAGAGTATTCTGATAGTTTATACTCGTCCCTTGAGTATTTCTTAAGTTCGAGTTTAAATCCAGGCATAAACTCATCCTTTCAATTCTAAATGACGCTTTCCCGGTAATTTACTAGTATTAACGAAAATTTGTCTTAATTTTTCTAAAGTAAATCACTTCTCCAATTGTTACTTAAATGTAAAAAATTTAAGAAATATATTTTCAAAAGATGCTAAATATTTTCTTGAGAATGAGAATTTTTCAGAAGCAAATACAAAATGTTTAGATGAGGATATTTTTAGTTTAGAATATACATTTTTCCCGGCGAGTTGGGTTTTGTTTTTACAGAGAAGAAAATCACTGGGGCTTGGGATTTTTGTTAAAAGAATAAACGACCTGTTTTTCCTAGGAGACAAGGTAACCGCGCCCTTTCGATTTTCCACTTTCTTGCGGGCAAAACTAAGGGTCAGTGGTTGCGGCTATATTCTTAACTTTACGAGGCCTTAAACTTCCAATTAAGGTATCTATAAAAGGTGTTCCCGTTAAATACAAACGATCGACGTTACTTTTACGTCCTGTGACCAGTTTCGATGAGAAAAAAAAGCGCAACACTAAGCTGCAAAGCTACATTTTCCCATAAAACATGGGTATTACAAAGAAGAAAATTGCGTTGGTAAATGCGATTAGCTTCATTTTTTCAATTTCATTCTCGTTATGTTCCTTCTTCTCCAGAGTTTTCAAAAAAAAAAAAAAAAAATTACACTCCAGACATAAGTGGCCACTGTTTACTCGTTAAATTTATCGAGTCGTTTATAATTTATGGTTTTAAAAATACAACAAGAAAAAAATTTGACACCTGGTTGGAATCGAACCCTTGAACAAAAAATAGAAACCAGACGCATTAACCACTAAGCTAAAATGGCAATTAGTTTCAAATTTGCAAGAAAATCAATTTGAATAGTTAAATAATTTGTTTTGTCAATTAAAATTGTAGAAAAAAATTTCTCTTCTTTTTTAAATACACCAAAAACAGGGCAGTATCAATAAATGAAGTTTTGAGAAATTGCAAAAACCACTGGGGAATTAAATCAGAAAAGATTAAATTTTATCTTTCAATTACAGAAAGCTTTTTTAATTATCGCCCTAAAACCTTCAACTTTATTTGAGGGAAAGTTTTCCTTTTGACTTAAACTCATGAGTTTCTCTGGAAATAAAATTCTGTTTTTTCTGCATTAATCCCAACTAAAAGATCGTAAAGGTAGAGTAGAGCTTCTGAGCAGAGAATTAGAAGAGTGTATTTAAGCTTAGAGGAGTGCATTTTCCTCTCTTGGATTATTGGTCCCTCGCGGGGTAAAAGAAGACGAGAAAGAGAGAGAGAAGAGGAGGCTGAGGCGTTGGCGTCAACCAACAGAGAAAATAAGGGAGGGTGGGAGTAAAGGCAGTTAATCTTCCCGGTCCACTAGGCGATGGAGAATCCGCCAATTAGTTCGTATCCACTGCATTGTCTTTTGAGTCCGCTCAACCTTCACACCTTTTCTACTTCACAGCTCAAGATTCCTTCCCGGTTCTCTCATTTCAAGACCTTAAGTGCCTTGACAAGAAACGTTCGAAAATAACCGACTAAAAATATATCGTAAAACATTTCTCAACTTTCCACCTCGATTTTTATTGACTTTTCTCCATTAAATATAATTTCGTTATTAAATAACTAATTACGGAAAATTACTTTAATTTTCATTTTGTTTCTTTGTCAGTCTAGTTTTATGTAAATTCTAACTCTCTAAATCTGAATCAGTGAAATAACTGGAACTGATTAAATCAATAAAATCTGCTTTATTAGCAATCGGTAAAAACAGATTTGACTTTACCGATTGCAAATGAAACAGGTTTTGGCTATTTAATTCAGTACTTTTTCCTACTGATTTTTATGGAAATAAAATCTGAAAGAAATAGTAGAATGTGTGTTAATTTTAATGAATCACTTTTCAAAATGAAATTTATATAAATTTATGTATTTGTAATGAATAGGGACAATTTATCGCGGTTACTAAAGCACTTTTCAATCTGTAAATAATTGAAGCTGCGGAAAACAGTTGCGTCATATGGAACTAAAGTGTTTTTGTTACTGAAACTAATAATAAAGGCATGAATATTTTTTTGCCGACCAAAGTTCTTCCCTTAAGAGCCTTGGGACGGTTTCGAAGATACCACTGCGGGTAAAAGTCCGCTGTTTTAAGCGGAATCATCTGCGGAATTATTCATTATTACCCATCCTCTTTTCTCTACTCTCTCTCACTTAATTTCTCTCCTTTTCTCGTGTTCGCAAATGCTCTGGCAAAATTCTGACACATCTCACACTTTCTCTCTCTCTGTCTGGGAGTCTCTGCTCCTATATATATATAAAACATAATATGTATATGAAGAAACAGAGTCGCGTTTCTAGGAAAAGTTGAACGGTTAAATATTCATGTGAGCGCAGCCAAAGAAGCACGTAACTGGGAGAGAGGGATTTTTCGCGGTTCAGAGGAAGGAGAAGAACCGAAACTGACCAACCACTATGTTTACGGATTAGTTCCTGCAAATTATTCAGATTTTCTTTTGTTCCGCGTCCACAGGCTCGATATCGAACGACAAAGCACTTTTTAAGAGGCACCCGCTTTTTATTTCCCCGCTCTCTTTTGAAAAAACCGCATGGGCCAACTTTTGTTAAGAGATGTGGTACGCAAACAGGATTTAGCGCTGTGAAAAGGATATTGTGATATATAAATCGTTGTTGTAATGAAAGAGACAGGGAGGGAAAAAATTTGCTTCGGACGAATAAAAAACAATTATTTCAATTAGAGAAAACTAAGAATTCTTTACAAGTGGTGAGTCTAATTAACGAGCCTAATAATGATTTGTCTCCCGCAGAAAAGGAATGATTTGAACAATACAGGTCTTTTTATTTCGTGTTAAAACTTTTAATGAAGAATGTCACATCTTGTCTTTGTCTATGAATGTATGAATATGAAATTTATAGTCAACTCCCTATGAATATTTTCAGACTGTGAAGAAATTTGAATCTTAATTAAGCTTTGTACGGCAACTTCCGCTGCATTCCTTTGAAGACAAAAAATTGATTAAAGAACTTGAGTAAATTAAAGCACAGCAGCTGAAACTTGTTAACTTGTTAATCACGTTTATTCAACAATTTTTGTCTTCCTCTAACACCTTACAACAAAAAAATTGACAATAGGTGGACATTTTAACTCCCCCCACAGAAAGAAAAAAATAGAGGGGGATTTTCTATTAGTGGGAGAAAATAATAGAAACTAAAGACGTCAAATACTTTTTATTCGAGACTATAAAAAAAAGACGTTTTCTCATTGAAACGAGTAAAAAATCAATTCCCAGGCTCAAGGACCAGTTTGTTCTTTTCGTTAAAAGTTCCGAGTGGGAGGATCCGCCTTCCACTAAAGAAAATGAATACCACTTGGCAGTGCACACTCCATGAACCCCATTAATACACTCGGGCTATGAAAAAAATGGCAATCCAAATCACATGAATAACCTAACTAAGACAGGAAATGTTCCTGGATATAAGGGAGGAGGAGACGTGAAAGAAAAAAAATGTAATCTCACTCTCTCAGGACATTTAATATTTCTTTGGTCGGATTCCTTGCGAGTGAGAGTTGGAGTTAATGGTGCAATAAGTAGCAGTAATCGAGTACAGTTTGTGTCGGTTGAGGCGGGCCATAATTTTCACCGACAGTGACATTACAGTGATTGGTCTAGCCATTGTTGGTTCCTTGTAGTCGGCGAATAAAATTTAGGAGAGAGAGAGAGAGTACAAATTGAATTTGCAAGTGGGAAAAAAAATTCCTCTCACCCGAAAATAATATGTTCAACTTTACGGTCCGTTACGAGCAAATATAGTGTAAATTTGACGCAAACTGAAATTTATCAGTGGAGCCATTCTATGTATTTATATTCCAATTTTAAAATAACTGAAATTGAATTATCGAGTATTCCAACTTTTGGAATTAATGTAGCATTTCATGGACCACCTGTGTCCGAATTTATAAACTGAAACATTTGCGAAATGAATCATTTTTGTTTTCTCATGTCACGAGTGTTTAATTCTTCTTTCAACATAAAATTGTGTTTTTAAATACCTACAAAATATTAGTAGGCAGATAGAAGATCATTTCGATTCATTAGCCACTCGATTGTAAAAGGATTGGAAAATATGATGATGGAAAATACATCGGGATGTTAATTATGAAACTCTAGATGGAATATTTAAAGGGAGAAATTGAGACACATGGTTCAAGAGAAGGAGAGAGAGAAAGTTGGGCTATTATGACAGCAAGCGAAATATCATAGCATAACGGCGGCACCGCGTACGAGAGATCCGACGACACCGGGTGAATCCTGAGCCAGGAAAACTCAACCGAATGGTCGAGCAAACAATGACAGCGTACCAGTATTGTTCCCCGAGTAATTGAATCCAGCCAGCCTACCCTACAACTCTAAAACCGACGTTCTCGTCATCCTTTCCAAAGCTTGCTTCGGAGTTCTCCTACTCTCTTTCTCTTCTCTCTTCAAGAGACTTATTCTATTCCGGATTCAGCAGGCAGGCACTTCCTTCTCAAACCACTGCACCACCACTGACACCACATCCCTTATTCTAAAGCAATAGACTTTGCAAAAAAAAATCTCCCAAGCAAACTTTCTGAACATAATAGAAAATGTCTAGTTTCTAGCATTTGATGATGAATAATCTGACATGTCTTTGATATTCCAGAATCCAATTAATATTTTCGAGTCAAATTCATATCCTAAAATCTAATCGACTTCCTAAAATCCAATTGATATCCTAGAATCTATTTGATATCCTAAAATTGATCATCACTATTGATGATTTAATTTCTACAAACAAATTGTAATCTGATAATTGTTGCAACAGCTGATTGCATCTTAATTTAAGTTATGTAATACAGTGTTTATGAGCCTGCAATTTTGGAGCTCCTTTCGCACATTAAATGAAATGTGAAATAAAAATTTTGTAAGCTCCTCTTGCGGTGTATAGTTGAGCGTCTCAAATATAAGAGGATTTCGTGATTCTCCCAATATCCCACTTAAATGGTAAATTCCTGAGACTCCTGAGTCATCAAAGGTCCCCGAGAGCACTGAAACGACATCGTTTCTCTTCTTGCATACTCGTGAATCTTGCCTTTAAAGTGTTCAAAGTATCTCACTTTATAGGCGAATATTATCAGTCAGTAAAGACATTGAAACAAGCAGAAAGAGAGACATGAAACCATTTCTCCGCATTTCATAGTAAAACAAAAGAATCGCAAACTACCAACAAACTTGAATACAATTCAATCAAAATAATTCTTCTTTCACCTTTCTAACAAAACAGTAATTCTCTCCATTGAATTACTGATAAACAGTTTAAAGAATCAGGATACAAAGATCTTGAGAGAATTAAGGGGGAGAAAAAAAATTTGTTAAGAGTAGATGAAGAAACTGTTCCCGGAAACTTACGGTGTGGAACAAGGTGAGATTGAACTAGTGAGAGAATTGGTGAAGTGAAGGCGACATGGTAAGACTAGGAAGAGAGATAAGCAAAAAGGAAAAGAAAGAGGAAAGAAAAAAAAGGAGGAAAATGTCACAAGACAGAGCGAAGAGAGAATGATACGCGGGAACGGGTGGTGGGACACTCTCGTGAGATTGAGCTTGAATTCAATAGGGGATGAATAAAATATAAAGCAGTGCCTGGAATCGCGATTCTTGGACACATTACATGCTCCAGGCTAAGGGTCATCCAACCTCTCTGTAAATAAATAAATTTTTGATCTATCCCAAATTGTACATGACACCAGAAAGTATCCTTCGTCTTTTATCATTATGTCTATCTTTTTTAATTTACCAAACAGGATGAATTTTGCTTACTTATTAGATATGGGATTTTGTAAACTTTCGGAGATGTAAAACATCAGATCAACTGACATTCTAGAATCCAATTAGGATACTAGTATCTAATTTATAATCCAGAGTCCAATTGATATCCTAGATCCTAATTGGAATCCCAGTATCTAATTGACATCCTAGAATCCAATTGGTAACCCAGAATCTAATTTATATTCTAGAATCCAATTGGGACCCTAGAACCTAATTGATAACTAAGAGTCCAATTGAAGTCCTAGAAACTAAATAAATTCTTAGTGTCCAATCCAGATTCTAGGAGTCTAAAACTCAAAAATTGTGTTCATAGACTTAAATTGTGACCCTACAGAGTGTATTCAAATTTTTAGGCTCGAAATTGAAATCCTAGATTTTAATTGGAATCCAAATTCACCTGAAAATATTGATCCAAGTTGATTTCAAATGGAGCTTGTGCAGAGACAGAGCAGAAATCGTGTTATCTTTACTCTGGCGATTCGAAATGCCGTCAAATGGAGCAGTGTCTCCTCTTGAGTTAACGGGCAACACTGTTTGCCTCTCAAAGCAATTGCAGAGTCGTAATTAAGAGCTCTGCCAAGCATACCGTGAATAATTACTGTGTTTCATTTTCGAGCCACTTATCGCACGTTCCTCGTTAGCACTCGGTGTAGTTTTCACGTGCTCTCATCTAAAAAGGTCCATGTCTCAAGAAATAATCTCTCTCTTTTTTGTGCTTTTAAGATTTGACTACTAGCAAGAAACAAGTAGCATAATTTTCCTTATAACATTTCAGATAAATAAAAATAATACTTAAAAGGGAAATACTTTTTCCATTTATGTTATTGACCTATTGATGAAATGTTTAATGAACACGTTCAATGTAATAGAAAAAATTTTTTTCGTAATGGAGATTAACATTTTCTGATTGGTGATGGATTTTTCTTTCTCGTTAAATAAAAATATCCCAGGGATTTATTATCCCTGGTGTATCGAACATTTTAAACCCTAAAGGTTTACTACTGATATGTAGAGCAGTCAACCAACACGATCATCTGGCTTTGCGCCAGTCTTTACCGAGATTTGCTTTAACGTTCAAACTGGTAATTTTAACAGTAATTTGAAATTCTGATTAAATGTCAGATATTGAGTAAAAAATGACATAAAATCGTTCTATTTTTTATTTTCATTTTAGAAAACTAGTGATTCGTAGTAGAGAGAGGGAGATTTTTTTTTAAACAAAACTTGGATTGAAATTTTCATTTTACTTTCACGTGTGAGTTGAATGAAATTTCCGCATCGATTTGTTTGAAAATTTCCTTTCAATATTCGGTTAGAAAATCACCGCAGATAAGCCAGCAGTGGTTTTGCGCACGTGACTGTACACATTTTCGATGGGAGTATGAAGGAGAGAAGACTTGGGGTTCAAAAGGGTGGCGTTTCTCAATATTTAATAGAGTCTGCAAGCCGAGTGCTGTCTCGACACTTCTGAAATTGCAAGACGCGACTCTCTCTCTTCTCCCTCGTCATCCCTTTCTCACGGAGTCAGAGTTAGCGAAGAAGGACAAAATGGAAGCTGGATACGTCTCGCTGAGAAGCAGCCAAAGTGGAGGGAGAAAACTACAAAGAGGTGAAAGAGAGAGAGAGAGAGAGAGATTGAAAGTGACTGAGAGACATAGTTGCTAGAAATTGTATCTTTGTCTAGCTTTAAATCCAAAGATATCAGTGGGAGTGAGAGAGTTAAGCAGCTTCTAGGAATATGGACTTGAACGTGTATTTTACATGTAGCATGAAATTCTTGAGCTTTCAGAATCGGTTTAAAACGACGTCCATGATGTTCAAGAGAAATCCCCCGACTTAACTGTTCCTCGAGGCTTGCAAAACCGTTTTGCTCGATTATCAATAATCCTAGTCGATAACACTCACTAGTTACAGAAAAAAAAGATCCACTAGAATCAAGAGGAAATTAAATTAGGAAACAGAATGTAAAATATAAAATTTTGCATATAAATAGCAAAGAATAGTAGAACCCCGGTTTAAATAAATTTTTATGATATTATCCATTTGCTGATCTGGTCCAATTAGGAATAAAATTCCTAATCTGGAAAAAATGGAAGGTTGATAGATCCGTACGGTATGACCGCTCTCGTCGTAATGCTCTCCACTGCTTGGTATATCTGCTTTTATAGCCATGCGGTGGGGGGACGCCTCCAGCTCCTCTCTGATTGGACGGCAACACAAGAGAAGGGAAAATGTGCCTGACAGTTATTATATATTAAATTTAATTTTCCTTGACTTCAAATACCAAATGTTCTTCCCATCCAAATTAGAAATATCTTTTTAGTAAATTAAATTCGATAGTGAGAAAAATCTCAATCTTAATGACATAATCATAGGACAAGCCAAGTTCATAAGAGATTGATACGAATTTTCAAGAAGAAAAGGAAGTGAAAAAAAACCCTCTACTGGCTTGGTGAAAGAGATGTGCTTTTAATTACAGAAACGTCGGTGTCCGATTTAAATGAACAGAGGAGTCAAGCTCGTGAAACACGATGCAAATTTAATTATAAAGCAAGAGAGAGAGAGAGTGAAAGAGGGGGGTTGAGAAAATAGGTAGGAGACAACGTTAGTGAGATGGGATAAGAGGTGGTGGTGAGAAAATACAGAAACTAGACGAGGCCAAAATTCCAGTATTTATATCAAGGCAGTTTAAGGTCGCTTATTAATGGGGCCGAGAGAAGGGTTGTTGTAATTAAGAAAAGGCGAAATTTTACCTCAACTCTACACTTTGCTTATTCATATTCTTCTACTCTTTCCTCGCCCTTCATTCTCTTATTGTTTTTTTAATGTATACAGGAAACAAGCAAGAAAAAAAATTTTGGGGGAAAATTTAAAGAAAAACTAATTCAGAGATAATTGACCGAATCCACTTCTTTCACTTACGGTTTGCTTCAAGATTGAAAATAAACTCTCGTACAACTCACCCCCAATACTTTCCTTTCTCTTCTCCTTTCTGCCACTAAGAATTTTTCATTACACTCACCTGAAACAAAAAAGAAACACGGCATTGTTAAATTATGTTCAAGAAATTAGATTAAACTCCTACATTTTTTAATAACTATTTAAAAATTTGTTAAAATTGTTAAATATATAAAAGACGATTGAATATTTGAGCGAGTGGAATTTTTATATTTATTATTTGCAAAAGTAATTGATTATGAAAATAAATTTTCAAAATTGTCCCTCAGCACTTCGTATGGGGAGATGAATTTAATTTCCATAAGTACAGCAATCTCACCCTTTACAATCTCAATTCGGGGTTCGCTTGTACATCAACTACATTATAATATTAAAATTTCGGTGACTAAATTTGCAAGAGTTTTGCAAATTTACATTTTAACGACGACCAATGACCGTCAAGAAAAAAATTCATCCAGAAAAGTTGCATCGTTTTCTAAAATTATCCCCACGTTCTGGTTTATTTATGAGAATCTTATTTGTGAATAACTTAAAACATAAAATTAATCAGAACAATTTGTAACAAAGAAAAAATTTAGAAATTAAATAACCCAATTTAATTAGAGAGATATACAATTCAGAATAATAGAGATTAAAGTTGAATCGTTGGATTTATAATTCCATGAATTGTACTCGGTATTTATTTCCAGTTTGTGTAATATGGTAAACATGAAGAAATTTTGTTATAGAGTTAACCAGATCGTGAATTTGTGTCTGTCACACAAGTTGAATGTAAATATAAGAGTGACATTCGAGTATAACACGTAAACGGTTTTACGCGCTTTGCACAAATGCTGCGAGAGAATTACGCAACAACGCTATAGAACGCAAAGATACGATTAACGGAAGAACGAAGGCGGACAATGGCTTTAATCCTAATAAATCGGATCTGCGATTGAAAGCAATTCTTTCCCCGGAAATACGAATGGGACGTGTTGAAAGAAAGCGCATTGAAAAACAAGCGCGAGAGTATACCGTTACTGTAAAAGCAAATCGCCATTCGTTACCAACATAAGCATTGAACATTTTGTTTTTTCCGAACAAGGTTCATTTATATTTTATCATTCGACAAATTTTTCTATTCCAATCTTTCCGTTCCACTTATACTTTTCACTGCCAATTATAACATTTTTATTAACAATAATCATAGAAAAAAATTCTATAATCTACTTAATAAGTATAGTTTCCAATTGACGTTCTAGACTCCAATTCAAATGCTAGTATCTACTTGAGTGCCATGTCTTCAATTGCGGTCCTAGATTTCAATTTATATCTTAAAATCTATTGCAGTACCTAGACTCCAATAGACGTTTTAGATATTCTAGATTTCAATTGAAATCTCAGAATATATTTCACATCCTAGATTCCAATTAAGGTCCCAGCAGTAAATAGAGTTAATAATTTTTTCATTGCATATATAGAAACAGAAATAGTAGAATCTCGATTTAAATAAATTTTAGAGTGACGCTAATTTGTTTTTTATACTGAAATAACGATTTCTAAATTAATTATACTTTTTTTTGTATTTTAATAATAAAGTTGAATTTTTTTAAATTGTGGTTCAGCAATTTTTTTTTTATCATTATCATTATCAGATTACTTGGAAACATTTCGTACCAAACAATTCATGAAATATTTCTAAAAAAAAGTGAGATAGTGACTATAAAACTCGCTGATTAGTGAGCTTAATTTTAATCCTCCCTCTGCTATATCTCCAGATAACGAAGAGAAGAGCATATTGACACGCATGTTGGAAAATTCAGCACCTCTTTTAATCTTCGCTTATTAGAAAGGATCCTAATTACTGTTCTCCAGCCCTTCATCACTGTCCTTGATTGTCACCACTGTTCTGCTTTTCTTTTACGTCATTTTGCTTTCGTTATTTTATATGTATGTGCAAAAACACGTGATTTAATTTATTATCCAACCGCATCTAATTAATTTTTTTTCACGATACTTTAGATCAATTAATTAATTTATTATCGAAGTCAACTATAATTACTCATGAATATTTGTAACTGTTACTATAAGTTATATACCTTTTTTTCGGAATAATAAATGAATAGGAAATGTAAAAAAAGAAATTAAAAATTGTCGAGGGAGATAGTATCAATTGCAGGTTATTCAATCAGACAGGAATAAATTTTTAATTGTCGAATGAGGGAGTCTTTTTTTTGTGTGGGGCTAAAAAAATTTTTTTGCTTGTGACGAAAACTTTGTGCGTGAAAATTGAACGCTCGAACAGTGATAAGAGACTCAATTATCGAACTATCACATAACGGCCCCTTCCGTTTGCATTTCCAATTATTTGCTGGGAAACGATCTGCCAATATCGGGCACTCTCGATAACGTAGACCTCTTCGATCTCTGGTTCCATATAGTCGACACTGCTCCCCTAGTATTTCGACCTTCCAATAGCTCCTAGTCCTCCCCACTGTTTCACTCCTTTACCACCCCTATTTCAACCACCTTTCCATTTCACTCCTTTTTTCTCTATACATACTAGTCCAGTCACATTTGCACATAAATCTACCCTAACTCTAAAACGATCTCGCTTTTTCATTCCTCTTCGACAAATAACTAATGAATGGCACTTTGCTTCACATTAAAAATTTGTAACTGCTTTTTTTATACTCCTGTTACTCAGATAGAAATATCTTTTAAATGTTCAAAACTGTAAGGAAATTAGTTAGATTTTTAGAGAAAATCCAATTGCATATCTAGATTCTTATAGTCATTCTAGGTTCTTATTGAAATCGTAGAATCTAATTGAGTTCCTAGGCTCTAATTGGTTTTAGACTCCAATTGAAATCTTAAAGTCTAATTGAATTCCTAGAATCTTATTGAGCTCCTAGGCTCTAATTGGTTCTAGACTCCAATTGAAATCTTAAAGTCTAATTGAATTCCTAGACTCTAATTGGTTTTAGACTCCAATTGAAATCCTTATTGACTCTCCAGGCTCCAATTGACATCCTAGAATTTAATTCTATGTTTCAATTGCTCGATTCAGCTTCCAATTGAAACATATAAGGAAAAAATAGTAGAACCTCGGTTTAAATAAATTTTACAGTTAACATTTATTGTTCAGTTTTTCTTGAGGGAATTAATTTTCAATTTCAGAATCTCCAGTCTTTCTTCGATTAATCGAAAGTTTCGCGCACGCTGTGAATTTAGCGCATGACTCGTCGTGAAATCGAGCCATTTCTATCGTTGTAAATTCGCGTTTGATGTCACGCGATGTATCAAAATCTGATGATTAATGTCTCTGTAGGTCCCGAACAGGGAATTCTCTTTCGAGTTATATTCAAAACCCCGCTCGTACTTGTCTCCCCCATAATTCCCACCCAAATTCTCCGTCTCTTACTCCCATGCATCACCGCATTCCCTCATCGAACCACATAATTCGTACACACGACAAACTTGAATTTTGATCACCCACAGAGATGAAACGTACGAATCATATTTCTCAAATGATGTTTTTCTTTTTTATTACCTCAATCGCTCACTCTAATTCAATTCCGTTTGCGGTTCTCTCCAATTTCAACGGTCTTTTATAATTAAATGCATCGAAAAAAAACTGGGAAAAGTGTTTAAATTTTTTTTTTGTTCATGTACCAAGAAAATTTTTTAAATAATACATTATCCTGATATTTTTTCATTTTAATTTTTTTTCTTTCGCGAGAGGAGAAAAACGAGAACATGGAATCTGTAACTTGAACACATTTTATGATCTCTCATCGTCGATGTGGTCGTCAGAATGATTTGCATCCTACACTTCACACGATACTTCACGCGGTTAAGCTCTAAAATCTAGCGGAGTGCATAAAAACTCTACTGCTATCCAACCCTTCAATATAATCACTTATTTTTTATGTACACACTTGAAAAACCTTCACATCTCTCACACTATATTTTCCAAGCGATAAAGTTTCAAGACTTAAAGTATATATGTATATATATGATATGAAACACACAGTTATAAATTTCCAAGTTTCAATATGCAATTTTCTCTTTTTATTTTTTTTTAGCTTTTCCAAAAATACAGAGATCAATAATTTTGGCCAATGTGGAAAGTAATTTTTGCTCTGATTTCAAATCAAATATCAAATGAGTTTATGGAATTAGATATGGTAAATTTTATTATTTATAAAACGCTGAGCTTCTTAGTTGCTTCTGTTTTGTGGTTTACTCTGACTTTAGTAGCACGTGGCCTTGATTATGAGCGCTCATAAATTTCCTCTAGTTCTGAATAAAAATCACGGACACTCGGTTAATTAAATAGACGGAGGGCATTTGCGTGGCGAAGTGGGTTGGAAGCCGCACCACTGCCATTCGTCACTTTTGCAAAACTCGCCCCCACACGTTGTGTGGAAGATCCTATGCGCAAAATCCTTTATTATATGCATGATGCATGTATGTGCACACGAAACGTCCGTATGTATATATATATACAGTGGCTGTATTAAGGTTTTAAGCCTCTTTGCCTATATAGTCAACTGCACAAGAGCATCACATGCACAATGTCCTGGAAAACACTATCAACAATATCTCTCTCTATTTTCAGGCTTACAACTTTATCCTTTATTCTTTCCACGTTTCAAATATTTTAAACTTTTGTTCCTTTTTTTTCATCATTTTTCGTTAATCTTATCTCTCTTTTATAACGTGAAGAAAGATTTTTACTTGTACCTTTGCCCTTTCTGTAAATAATTATCGCATGATCACTTGAAGATTGATCTCAAGAATGGAAAAAAATAAAAAATGGTTGAAAAAAATTTTTTAAAGCAAGTATTAACCGTTTTATGGTCCAACCAATATAGAGCCAGTTTTGACCCAATGTGCAGAAAGTAATAGAAAAAATCTTTTAAACTTAAAAAAGGGCGTTTTTCAATTCCATTTAAGAGGAATTTCTAGCTTGTAATCTCTACACCTCGAGAGCAATATTGGCGCAAAAGGGGCTGAGTCATGGCGGGCCTTTTCCTCCCACTGGTGGCAATTTTTGTCAGTATTTTTTAAATTCCTTGTAAGGGAAATTTCTATCTTGTAATTTCTACATATTTGAGAGCAACATTGGCGCAAAACGGGCGGAAACATGGCAGGCATTTTTCTCTCTTTTGGTGGCAATTCTGAACACAGGCACATTTAGCATGTCTTCGTGTCATATTTCGCAATACGTTGTATATTACATTAAATGAAATACTGGATTACATTTAGATGCATTGTTGTATGCATAAATTTGCATATTTCGCTAACAGTTGAAATTGTATAGTGAAAGACATGGAAATTTCTAGAATAAGGAGAAATAGCAATATGGAAAAGGACGAGTAAAACATTATTATTTCCCGGTTGTAATTTACTAGGCGGTGCTTAAGAGTCGAGGCATTTTTTTTAACGAAACGGTGTATATATATCCAGAGGCTATAGATCCGGATAGGATGGGAGGTGAAAAAAAGAGAAATAGCCAAGTTATTATATAGGACCTGCGAAAGAGCTAGCGAATGGAAAGGGAGAAAGAGAGAGAGAGAGATGGAGAATCGTGATTTGTTAAAGGGGGTGAATACTGAATACAGCAAGAGCTGCTAACGCAACACTAACGTAAAGCTAACGCAACACTGCACGATTCCCTTCATTCCGTGATACATCGCTGCGGCACGTGCACGTGTGATGACACAGCTATCGTAAACTCCAATATATCTCCTAAATCCTCGGATATTATGGCAAATTCACAGTTAATAATATCTTATTGTTTCATCCAATAAACATTTGTTAATTACCATTTCACTCGATGTTCAATTTTATCAAAAAAAATTTATTCCTCCAAATCGAAAAATTTTTAACGGAATCTAAAAGGAAAAAAACTCTTCAATTTTTCTTCTTGCATTTTTAAACAACTTCATAAAAGAATCATAAAAAATAGTCAACCTAAAATATCGGTTGCTCTAGTACCAGAAAGTATATAAGAAAAGAGGAAAAAAAATGACCAGAAAAAAAGTGAAGGCAAAAAAAGAGATTGAAATTTTACAAAGAAATAAAAGGATGCTATAATTTTGATTTCAATTTTACTGACTCTGATTTACTATTTCTTCGTCTCCACTTTATGTGCACAGCCCTTCGAATCTCGGAATGCAGGCACATGTGTATGATCCTATAAACCAAAGAGGAACATGAAACGGAACAGCTGTCACGTAGCTCGTAAATCCAAATGAGAAAACAGAACGATCACAACGTGGTATAGTTGCATCTACCTTAAATTATTCCAAATATAATTTTTTTTCATTTTCGTTTTGTATCGCGAATTACAAAGATTGTGTGTGCCGTTATATACACCTAATACATTGCCCGACAAATTCAATCACAATGGGGCTGAATTCAATAATATAATATATACATTATTCGTTTCCAATCGTAAAATGTATTTGTTGCAAAAACAGTTATGAAAATTACTAGATCGATATTGTTTCTACTTTTTATTAATCTGTTTTTATAAATTCGAGAAGAAAAATACTTCTGGGATTTAAGTGGACCAATCTTGGATGGCTAGATCGGACGAATATTGGCCCAAGACTGCGAGTGTCCAATTTGAATTTCGCGCCATTAGTTCTGTGAATTCCCGCCCAGATGACATGAAAATTCGCTCGCAAAGGAGATGAAGCACATGCATCAATTATGAATACAGCTTCTATTGTTCACTTTCAGTTACACAAACAGTAAATAATTGTAAATTATATATAATAATAATTACAATTATTGATAAATATTAAATATTCTTGCAAATAAAAAAAGTTTGAAAAAATCTAAATAGAGCAGAAAACTATAGAGCTTCTTAGACCATCATTTTAGACCTTGAGGAAAAGTGCTCCGGATATTATCCATTATCTCCATAATCGTTATTGTCGATGCAAATCTTGAGAATCTATATTCGGTCCATAACACTCCTAATTACCCATGGGGCACGTCTATAGCTTTTTAAATATCTCCAGTTCTGTTTGCTCAACTCTGTTTGTTCACGTTTACCACCAGATAAAGTTCTCCTAAAACGACGAATTTTATACACATACAAAATTTACTATATGTTTTATACAAAAGGGCAGATGTAATTAACTTTGTTGGATTGGGCGAGTCCACACAAGATATATACTCCACTATGAAAGAGAGAGAGAGAGAGAGAGAAAGAGATCGTTTTAGTTGATTGGCTCACATGTTTTCGACTCTGGGATACAGATCATGGCCTTTTACACCAATTTTAAATCGCACACACCTTCCTTTAACAAATAGCATTACTCACAATACATTGTTTTATCTAGTCTGTGACAATTTTTCTGCCAAGGTTTTTCCACCAATTTTTTTTTCTTTTTATAAAAAAATAAAATAATTAAACGAAATTCAAAAAAAAGACTGTAAATTTTCTCCTTGGACATGTAATGTTGACCTCATTTTTATTTTCTCCAACAAAACTTCTTTTTAACGCTCATAAATATTCAACAAAAACTTAAAATAAAAAAAACTACTTCAGTTTATGGAAACAATTTTTATTTTGGCATATCTGCCTTAAAATTATTTTGACGTTAATGTTTTGAAAGAAATTTATGTTTTCTTCCTACAGTTAAAACCGATTCTTTCGTTTTGAAATTGTGACCTTTTTTTCACGATGCGGGAGAAAATTAGTGACTATGTTCGGTATTTTTTTTTTAACCTATGTGATTTTTTCTAATTTTTTCATTGGTGATAAGTTGCGGAAATCAAATTAAAAATTATTGGAATTTCTAGTTTGAAAAATAGTAAAACGGATGCAAATAGAAGGGAGAGTAATTTTTTTTTATTAAAAATTATGATCGAGGTGAAAAATATTGATACAAAAGTAAAATGTTCTCTCTCCATTAAATCCTTTATTTTCAGCGAACGATAAAAAAACGTATCAAAAATAATCCCATTCTTGTTAAACTAAATGAAATTCTACACCACAATTTTCCTTGATCTCTTCGTTATTCGACCTGCCGAGTTTGAAAAACAGTCACTTCCCACCCCTTCCTTTTTTTTGACTAAAATTTCATTTCATGAATGTTTTAAAGAGCCTTTGTGAGTTCAATTTGTCTTGCTACCCTTTTATTAAATATCGGTAGAATATGCGTGTGAGCAAAGCTTACCTCTTTTACACACATTCATCTAAAAATCATATATACACATCAGCATGAAAAATACATAGTTGTGTTTTAAATACATTCGTCGCTTTTACAATTTTCATGTAGCAGAGATTGGCCAGTACATGTAGAAACAAAACACTGGAATGCAAAAGTGAAATAAAATTCAATGAGCGACGTGGAGGAGGAGACCATATGGTGTGATGGTGTGAAAAAAAAGATAACAGTGGAAAATATTCCTTCGTCATATAACTGACATTACGAGGAATGTAAATATGAGAAAAAAGACATCGAGCATGTTGCTCCGTTTATGAAAAGAAGCTGACGAAAATGTTTCAGCAATTTATCGGATTGTCAGATTTTCTCTTCTCTCTCTCTTTTTATAAATTTTTTTCTTCTCGGAAAAAAAAGAAAAAGAACGTAGAGAGATATGAGAGAAGAATACACAATGTAATAAAAAAAAGTAACCGAGTCACTTGAAATATGAAGGGTGCTTTGACACGTTTTTTCAAACAGCAGCCAACTTCTGATAATATAATTTCATATAATATACAAAGTAGAGATTAATCACAAAGAAAAAATTAAATGCTAAAACACTTCCACTTTGGAATATTGGTGCGGGGAATTATTAATAACGATGAAATTTGGAGCTATGATTGCGGTGCATAAGATAGTGATCGAAATTTAAGCTCATTAAAGAGGAAAGACGTTGGAAACTGTGGCATATCAGAACCCTCTCTCTTAAATTAACGCTTTCGAGAAAGGAGCCGCATAAATATCCCTCCTTGGAATGGCGGCAAATGGACCTCGTAACTCTGGAAATTTCGTGAAAGTTCCTTCGCGCTTGAAGGCACCTCGGGTCCCAAGCATACGAGGGCAATTTGTTAAAGGGTATATGTGGTCCAAAAGTACCATACGTGTATTACTCATACAATCGAGAACCGTGTCCATGTTGTTAATAGAAGAAGCCCCTCAATAGAGAATGGAATGTATATTCGGGAGCAAATACAATTTGAATGAATTAGCAGTAACCTGAAAATACTCGATTTTAAGGGTTACTTTTCGTCCACCTTTTCTTTTCTTTTATTTCCATCTTCCCGACTTAAATCCTCTTTCTTTTCGTTTACTTTCCCTCTCTCTTTCTTTCTTTTTTTCTTTTTGTAATCAAATTTCTTTGTTTCCCTTCTTTTTTCAGAGATCTCTTTTTTTAACCCTCTAGTTCGTCCATTCTGAACCGTATTTCCACAAGTTGCGAAGAATATCCTCTCTTGAATTGGAAGAAAATGAGAAACTACACTTACGTGCTTTAACATTCTCTCTTTCTTTCTCTACAGGGATCTAGACTCCTCAGCAAAACTTATATGTGCGGGAGCCACCTGCGCTAGAAAAATTTGCATCACAAAATCTTCAAGTCTCTGGTTTCGCACATCTGCACTGTTACGATGCATTTCAGGGATTTTCACCTTTCTCTCTGTCCACCTCACCTTCGACTAATTAACATGTAAATTGCCGGGTATAAACGCTGTATACCTAAGCAAATGCGGGACATTACTTTCTTTGGGTAATTCATTTGAATTAAATGCTAATTTTGTGTCTCTATACTATATTTCTTCGGTTAAATTCTAGTCAAATTGGTTGATTATGCGATTAAATCAGTCATATTTTTTTCTCAACACAAAAAATGATTAATTATGATTTTAAAAATTTGCGACTATAGTGTCAAAACTAGAAAAAAATTTTAAAAAAGCATTTTTTGAATTTACAACATTTTAAAAAGGTTGAAAATTTAGTTTTAAGCCCGCCCTTTTTCGTGACACGCCCCTATTATGACTACCACGCCTACTTAATAAAGACACTCCTATTTTCTGCCTCCTTTTTAAGACACTCCTTACTATTTTTAATCAATTACACTTTTACCGCTTTTTGTATAAGCCACTCCCACTATATTGAAACCCCGCCTCCTTTTCAAGCCACTCCTTCTGACTAAAAACACTCCTACTTTTAATAATTTACACTTAGAACTCCTATTTATAAGAGGTGTGGTTTTAGAATGATGTCTTCTAAAGAAGGGAGGTTCTTAACAAAGTAGGCGTAGTTAAAATAAAAATGGGCGTAACTTAATAAAACCATGCCTACTTTTAATGAATTATTAAAACGCCTTTTTTTAATGAGCATTGATTTTGGTACGAAGGCTTGAATTCGAAAGAAGGTGGAGTTTGAATGAAGTAGGAGTAATTGAGATTAAATAATGGGCGTGATATACAAAATACACGCCTACTCTTAAAAAATGAGACAAAAGACAAAGGATTTGTATTTTAGTTAAAAATGGAAGTAGACTTAGTAAAAAGGTGTGACTTAAAAAGGAGGAGGGGTCAGACCAAATGGGACTGGCTTAAAAACGAAATGTTTTCAACAATGAAAAAAGAATAGGAAATTAAAATTGAACGAACATCAATAGACAATGTGCTTGGATCACAAAAGCGCAAAAATAATTCGTGCTTTTCAAGACTTCAAAGAAAAGGCTATTTTGATCTATTTTGTTGTCTGAAACCTAAAATTGTTCAGTTTAGTTGTGGGAGGTCTTGGGGATACCTATAACCCGTGTCTAGCAGTCGTATAGAGAGCCGTAAAGATGTTTCCGTAGTAATAAGATTTCGGCCTAGCGAGAGCAGAGAGACGGGGGTGAGTTCTTGAAAGAGTAAAGGAGAGAGAAAAGAGAGGGAGAGAGAATAGTATAGTTTTGTTGGTGAAGGAGATGGAAAATGTGGTCTCAAGCCGTGTTCGCCAAGCGAGCTCTGCGCTCTTACGGATTTATGGATTTCATTATTGTCGGCCGTGGCTGGTTACGCCGGGTCGGATGTAGATTCTACAACGTTGAGACCAAAGAGAAAGACAGACAACTTGAAAACTGTGCATACATGCATCTTCAACTACATAAACTTTAACCAGCGGTTAAGTGGCCCCCCACAAACAAGTGTGTGTGTTCTCTCAATGACTTGTCTGTGTTTACGTTCACTTTTATTCGTCTCAATTTTTAATGTTTCGAGATAAATTTTGTTCAATCATTTTTCTAAACATCCAACAATATCTTTAAAATATAAATATCAAACGTTATAAAAATTCCATGGTTTTTCAATAACCCATCAACCCACAGGTAATATCTTCAAAGTCATATAAAAATATCTTTTACTACAAGTACATGGTATTTTTAAAATTGAAACATCGATAGTAACAAATCAAGGCAAATTCCTCTGCCATAGAGAAATTTGTTCTTCTAGAAGTCGCCTTGGGCAAACGGTTTTTCCAATACACAGTATCCAATAGAAACACCTGGATCCATATAGGACGTGGAAAAAAAGGTCTTAGAATAGAAGCAATTCGTCGGTGTGCTTGAAGCAATGGCATTGGCAGGATGTTGCAGAACAAATGTTACGGGTTTCGGTTTTCGGAGAGGTTTGCAATTCCTACGGGTAAGAACTTGCTGCTTGCTCATAAAATGCAAACGGGGAGCAAGTTTAAGTTTAGACAACCTCTCTCCTTTCTCTCTCTCTTCATTCCACTCAAACATTTATGTGACCGCACTCGCTTATACACGGTGTGCATATTTTTTATTAACACTCTTTCACAGCGAAATTGTTCTTCATACACTGTGGATTTTATACATAGCAGTACGTATACAAAATTTTATTTAAAAGTTTACAGTGTTTTCTTACATTAAAAAAATAAATCGTGTGAGTTGATTAAACTCCTCTAAATGATAAAGGTCACGCCTCATGTATAAATTAGTTATTAATAAACGTCACACCCACCTATTTAAGCCACGCCTATTAGTTAAATAGTGACACCCACATTTTATAAGCAACGCCTACAAAATTTTAGTTTATCCTTGTTTTAAACCACTCCCTATTAACAGTAACCACGCCTTCTTTTAATAAACGTTAAAACTATCTTTAGAAGTCGAACTCACTTTTTATAAACCACGCCTTCGTTTAATAAACGCCAAACCTATTTACATAAACCACGCCTTCTTTTTATAAAGACCAAGCCTATCTACCGAAACCACGCCTCTATTTTATAACTGTCAAACCTATTATCTAAGCCACACCTACTTATTATGAACCACGCCTCTAATTTATAAACGTCAAATATACTTTCTGAGCTACACCCACTTATTATGAACCACGCCTTCTTTTTATTAACAACAAACCTAAACCACGCCTCTACTTGATAACCGCTAAATCATTTTTTATTTTTTATTTAAAAGTAATGTTATCTCTAAAAAATTTCATTTCTATATAAAAACATCTTTTCTCTCAATTTGAAAATGAAAAAATTTGTAAAAGCATTTTTTGAAAGCTACATAGTTGAAATAAGTTATATACAAATAAATTTTAACATTGTGAATATGTACTCATGTTTCGACGTGTGCTCTCTCTCTCTCAGACTTGAACTTCTTTTTTGTCGCCCTGAGGTATTTGGCACCGGTTTGCTGAAGCTCAGCTCGACACAACTTCTCTTGAACGAATCGTTGAATAGTCTAAATATGTCGCGAACGCTAACCACGTTATATAAAAGTTGCAAACTTTGCGTGTCTTAAAAAAAAATGATTCGCTTCGTATTATTTTGCAAACTTAAAATATCGTACTGAACGTGTGTATTATGATTTTTGTTTTTCAAATTGTACACATTTTCATAAAGTTAAAATCATATTAATGAAATATTTTAATGAAAAAAATGTGAACTCATTATGGAGAAATATGTAAAATTAATAATAATAAAAAAGAAAATTGAAAAGTTTTATGTAAATATAAGAAAAGTAGACCAAGAATATGAAAAACTGCTTTTTTCGAGGGTATCATAAAATTTTTTCTCTTTTCAAAGTATTTCAAGTGAATATTTTTAGATTGTGGAGTATCGCGTGATGCTGCCTGTTCGCTTTCATATAGTCAGAGACTGATAATTTCTTTCAGCTGACAAGCGAGCCAATATAGTGGAAATTTGTGGGTTTATTTTTCATCTATAGGAGATTCGAGAAAACACTTAATTGTTCGCTTCACTTTTTCAAGACTAGATTCTTCTTAAGTTTCCTGATAGTGTTTAATTATCGAAATTTATAAACAAACTTCGTCACTGGATGATAATTGATCAATCAAATATTAACATATATGTAGTTCTACATTATTGGAATGATGGCACAGCAATTTTGTCTAATAACCTACTTGCTTTACCTATAGTTCACTTTCATCCTTTCAATTCCATCAACAATAACTTCGTTATCTCTCGGAGCTTTTGAATTTTCAATGACGATTAAATTTTCCAACGTCGAGAAAAACTGTTTCTAATTAAATGGAAATATTCTTCCTTTGGATTTTTAGTCAGATGTTTCAAACTGTTTTTCGATTTTTTGTTGTAATAATTTCCGAAAAAGAACACCGAGAAGAAGAATTTTTACTAGCACGTTTTCTGGATATTAAGGAAAGAAATCCAATATTTAATAACGTGACAACAAAATGGAAAAAAATAATTAATTTTTCCGTCCGTGTCAATTTCACAAAAATTGGATGAGTAATGTGTTCGTAATAAAAAAATATATAGAAACTTGGAAGTCAAACACATGAAGCAGACAATAATTCACGTGCTCTGTAAATTTTTTAAAAGTTTGTTTTCGAAAGTAGCAAAGAGCATTTTGAGAAAGATTTTACCGGGCATAACCGTTCTTCGAGTTTGGGATATAAATAACAAAGTTGGCTGAGTAACTTCAAAAAACAAAAACAAAAAAATAACAGTGAAAGAGTAGAAGTGGCACGACTCCCGAGAAGAAATTTATAGCCTTCGGTATACCTGAACATTTGCACGAAACTTTGCAAATTTTTTTGTGACCTAACGCAGGAAAAGCGCGCGTAAAATAAACATTGGAATCATTTTACGATTTTCATTTCGTTCCCAGAAAAAAAGGTTCTACATAAATGTTAAATTCTTTCTTGGTGACAATAATGTCTTTAAAAATCTTCTGAACCATATAAAAAAGAAGGAAAAATTTATATTTTACTAGCAATGATTTTTTTTCTTGCAGAGACTTTGAGTATTTCGTAAAATCGACAAATCGTAAAAGAAGGAATATTGCAATAGTCAAACAATCTTTTTCAATATTTACTGTCGATGTTTTTTCGAATTCTCTCTCGGCATTTCCGCATTAAAATCCTTCCGAGAATCACGTGCGTGCAAAAAAAGGCAAGGTCGATAATAGGGTGGCGTCTTGTTTAATATTATAAGTTGATTCGAAGTTAAAGGAGAGAAAGTAGAAACAAATTTAAAAAGCAAAGAGCTTTAACTTTCGACACGAGCAAGCAACGAAAAACATGCAATATGCCCTCTTTCTACAACGAATGAAACTCTTCAAGAGTCCATCCTAGTTCTTATTCCTCGCAGCTTCGATCAACAAAACTCCCTTAGACTTTCCCTCCGACTGCGCCTAGTTAAATGAAAATTCCCAAAGTCAAATCCAAGTTTCACGAATGCGAAATAAACAAGTTAAGATTTTTCACCCTCCTTGGACATTAATCCAAGCGACTATTCAAGTCTTGTAAGCTAACTTTTCGTCTCCTTCAGATTCTTTGATCATAATTAAAGGAGAAGCTAAAGTTTCAAATGATGGTCAGAAAAGGAAGAAAAAGAGAATTTAAAATTGATTAAAACACTAACGGTACTATTATCAAAAAATTGTTACTTACAAAAAAATATTCTCACCTAATTTTTGACACGTTCAACACAGATTTGGATTCTAGGATGTAAAAAAAATGTCCTGCGCTACTAGATATATGCAGATTGGCGAAAATATCGATCTCTGATCGGAGTGAGGAGGGTATCAACAGATGGTGCTTTACTGTGACAGCCGCTTTACCCCCCCCCCCCCCCCCCCTCCTGCCCCAAAGAACTCCCTCTCTCTTTGTGTGGGTGGATATGTGAGAAGGAGGGCTCGAGAATGAACGCGAGCATACAAGCGAAATAGAGAGAGAGAGAGAGAGAGAGAGAAGCTAAATTGAGAGGAGAGTTCGAGGGGGAAGAGTCACAGTCAGAGAGTAAATGATTGTCGATTAAAGCGTCCCCCGGACTGACTGGACAGGGGTACCCGGGATTGACAAATGGTCCATGAGATTTGCATTCCCTGCAAAGTACTCACTGTCAATTCGATAGAAAAGTGTTGGCACCGATTTTCTGCTTTAAGTGCAAAGCGCCATGGCACAGGAAAAAAAATTTCATTTCACTGATACATCAATCAACTAGTAAGTCTCCATTCACGGTATTCCAAGTATTAGCAAAGAATCCCAGTCTTTCATTCTAATTCTCTCACTTATTTTCCATTGAGAATTATCTTGGAATAATTTATTACACTTTACAAACTCGTTTTAACGTAATCCCACACCCTATCTAACTTTTATACTTTTAATGTTACTGATTTTAGACAAATATTTCACAACAAAGTGTAATTTTAATGAAGAAGGTGTGGTTTAGATCAAATGGGTGGAATTTACGGGAATCACAAAGGGGGCGAGTCTTAAAAAATGGGCGTGGTTGTTAAAGAGGTGTGGTTTAGACGAAATGGGTGGGATTTACATGAATTATAAAAAGGATGTATTTATAGTAGGCGTGTCACTAAAGTGGGTGTGATTATCATATGAATAAGAAGGTGTGGTTTCATTATAATGGGCGTGGTTTGTAACAAAGGGGCGTGATTATCGCAGGAGTAAAGAGGTATGATTTCAACAATAGTGCGTGGTTTAGACAAAGTGGGTGGGATTTCTACAAATGAGGCGTGGTTAACTTAAAAAGGGCGTGGTTCTTAACCTAGAAGTAGGTGTGGTTTTACTTTAAAAAGGCATGGTTTAGATAAAATGGGCCAAGGGTATTTAAAATTTTTCAAAAAAAGCCTTTTTATGATGAAATAAGTTTTTGTTTTGAAAAAGTTAAATTACAAATCGATACAGCATTAATATAATCTTTTTGTAGAAAACTATAACACGATAGGCGAAGTATTCTATTGATTTCCACATTAAACGAGAAGGAAAAATATGACAGACAATTTTATATGAGAAATATACTTGGCATTAATCGTCGTCAACTGAAATTGAAAAGCTCAAGCTTAAAACTGACATTTAACATTGTCAGGAAGGAATATCGTGCATAACTATATATATGTTTATGTATAACTATATATGCATAACGATTTTGATGTCGAAGCTCGACGAGTGAAATTGATTCAAAAGAGAAGATACTTTTGTAGAGAAATCATTGAACACGCCGGCCGACATTTTCAATCAGGAGTATTAAAGCTCATTCATGCAAGCATGTCCGTGTTTATATCGGACCATCAGTGCCGCACGCTGTGATATTCATTATCAAATATTTCAGCTGAAAAGAGAGATTACACACCCACCTGTCAACAACCAGCAAACTTCAGAATCTTTTCGATTAAACGCTTTCAATGATTTTCAGCCTTCTCTATATTATATACAGAAAACAATTCACATATTTGTTATATATACATGCTAGTTTATTTTGCTTTAATTTACCTTAACATCCAAGAATTTAATTGTAAAACTTTAAACTCATAATCATAACCATGAAATAAAATTTATTCTTTCTATCAAAAATTGTTTGTAAGCTTTTAAAATGAATTTTTTATATTAATAAAGACGGGGTTAATTTAAATTACAAAAAGGATGTGGTTAATATAGGCGTGATCTAAAAATAGGCGTGACTTCAATCACTGAAAGGTGGAGTCTAAGTGAAATGGGCGTGGTTTAAAGATAAGGGCGTGAAAATAGATGAAAGTAAGTACGAACCATAACAATAGAAAAAGGAGTTTGGTTAAAGAAACAGGCGTGTCCAAAATAAAGTGGGCGGAGCCTAACAATTACAGCATAGATCAATTATTCTTTTAAATACTACAAATAAACAATTAAAAGTAGGCGTGGATATCTAATTTACCAAACAGTGGGCGGGATTTAGATCAGAAACTCTACCGAATGGGTGGAGTCAACTTCATTTTACCATATCGAATACATTTTTTTGAATGTCATTAAATTTTCAGCACTCTTATCATATCATTAAACATATAGGAGCGCCCGGGGAAGCGATTGGAAAGTAACTAAAGTAGATGAAAGAAAAGCAAAAGGGATTAGCTCGTTGAATTTTTATGCACGCCAAGCGGAATAAGAGCAGTCCCAAAAGAGCTGAAGGGTGTTATTAAAAAGATCTACGTCGTGCAGGCTGAATATGTGTGGTTTGAGGTAGATGAGAAAACTGAGGAGAGGTCTGGTAGTTTTCGGAAGCAATATGCGGCTGTTTGCTCGTTCCAGCAGGTCACGACGCGACATTCCACGGGGAGGTCAAGGGGCAGACGTACCAATCCCCCCCCCCGCCATCTCTCCTAACTCCCCTAATCCAACCGTCAACCCTGAACCACCAACCGCCCTTTACCCCCCCAATCTTCAGCCGCCACTCTGGTTATTACTGGATGGTCTCCTGAGGAGACGTTATTATATCCATGCCTAGCATCTCTCCTCCCCTCGATGAGTTTCTGCTTTTGCCGGCTGGCTTGAGACGTCTTGAAGTAACTGTGACGTAATTCCCGTCAGATAGCTGAGAACTTGTGACCTACGCCTGAGAAATACTTCAGCTGTCCTTTCGTCTAGTCAACAATTATTTTATTTTTATTATACTTTTTTTCATTTTCTCCAATTTTTTCTCTTTTAATATAAGAGTTAAGGAAGATGTTAAGTAAAACAATTTTAATATCCTAAATATGTTTAGAAAGTTTTTCATTTTATCTAAAAATATATTTGGAAAATACACATCTACATAAATGTAGTGGAATACCATAAAACAAAATCAATGGAAAAACTTTTATTGAAGTTCTTTCAAGCCAAATGGTAGGGGAAGAGTGGCTCAAAAGAAGAGCTATCGACACTCGTTCTCTGCGTGTTTGCTAACTTTGGTCGTGTCGTTACATTTTCATGAAGAAAAAAAATGTTAATGTGACTTACATTAATAAAGAACCTTGATAATACTTCAGCGAACTTATTAAAAACTATCTCAAACGAAGACGTTAAAGAATTAAGAAAGATTTTATACATAAATGTATTTTAAAAAGTTAAAATAATTTAATATCATTTCTCATATATGTATCAAGTCACTGTTAGAAACTCCCCGAGTTGAATTCCAACTACTAATCGTTGAACACTGTACTTTTACATGCTGCGAATGAAAGTTTAAATTGAAGTTCTACTTCCGGAGAGTAAGTTACTACTTCTCGTTAAATCCAATTTAAGAGTCAAATCTTAAGTCTGGTTAAGCTCTTCTTACAGTGCGCTTTTAAACTATTAAATTTTTAAGTACCTCAAGGAGAAAACCCCATTTCTTAAGATATTTTAACTTTCAGTTTATGTTATTGACAAAAGTAGAATTGTTTAAATATAGGAACAAGAAATAATAAAATTTATTCCCCAATTACAATTAGACAAGAATCAGACGTTCACATTGAATCGCAAACATTATTTTCAGTAAAAATAAACTTCATCCAAGATGGAAAAATTTAACCCTATTTTTAAAAAATTGTAAAAAAGGCGTGGCTTAAAAATAGGCAGGTCTATCCCAGGCGGAAAAGTCGGACGAATGTCGGAGTTTACAACCGCCTGGGATCCACGCCCGTACAGACCGCCAGTACCGATGGTCTGTACCGATTCGGATCCCAAAATGCAACCGGCGCGGTACAAATTATTCTCCGACTTTCGGATCCGCCTTCCTACTATCGTCAGTACTGGCGCGGTACTGGATTTGTTCCGCTTGCGGATCTCATCTTCTACCGATGTCGAAAGAATTTCAAATGATAGATCTGTACTGGCTCGGTACTGGGGGGCTTCCGACTTGCGGATTAATAGACTTATTGTCATTTAAAATGATCATATCTTATTAATTACATTTAATAAGTAATCATAAATTTTCTTTCAAAGATTCATTATTAATTAA